>CAUYQV010194790.1:0-15914 GCA_963574575.1 Galagoides demidoff | reverse complement strand
ATTATTGAAGTGAATCTTTCTAAAAGCAGATATGAATGTTTTAACTTAATGACTAAGAGAATGACATGAAGGTTATGTTAACCAGTTTGATGAGAGTATTTCAAAATGTGTATGAAAATAGCACATTGTACCCCATGATTGCATTAATGTACATAGTTATTCTATAAGAAATTAAAAAAATTAAAAAAGAAACAATAATGCACAAATGGGCCAGTGCCTATCGCTCAAAGAGTAGGGCACTGGCCCCATATACCAGAGGTGGAAGGTTCAAATCCAGCCTGAAAAAACTGCAAATAATAATAATAATAATGCACAAATGGGAGATCACTTCTCTGTGTGTGGATTGAGGGCAAGAAGTATCCTGGTTTAAATACTTGAGGGTCACAATCTGAAGTGAACATAAGAGGCCAGTTAGTATCTTTGACCAGAAGCCTGGATCCCAGGACATTACAGGATGAAGCCACTATATGGGCACTATGCATGACATCACAATGGGTGTTGCCCTGGGTTACCATCTTCAAGCTTAACCGTATTCGGCCTAAACACATGTAGTGTCTGTCCGGGTCTGTTGATGGGTTCAAAGTGTTACAAAATTTTTCATTCTTTTCTCCACACTCAATTCCTGCTTCCTAAAGTTTGTTTGTTTCTATGACCAAGGGATTCAAAAACCCTTCCTTTTCTTTTCATGTCATGGATTTGTAAGCAAATTGAGGAATGTGATTTATACCTAGTGGTGCCCTGGGATGCTATAGAGCAAGAACTCTAGCGCAAAGATCATACAATGATTTGACAGCTCTAACAGGTATGTAATACAATTCTCAGTTCTTCTTTTCATGATGTTTTACTTCTTTCTCTAGAATAGAATTGTTTCAGACGTTATAAGGAGAGGTCAGTAGGCAGATGGAATATGGGACTATATACAAGAGGATATTTATTGTGCCCCACGGGTGAAGGAGGGAAAAATGAATCAGGAAAAGTTCATTTGTGGTTGGTTTCTTAGGAGATTGCCAGTTGTTCTGATGGTTAGGGGTTGTCCAGAGATATCTGGTCCATGGTCTTAGATTGATTGGGGCTAGGAAATATTGGCCCAGATTGAAAAGCCCAACAATAGAGGTGTAGGATATAATCTGTGATTTTTAGTGTGCAAAAGAAAAGACTGATTTGAGTCAAGAATTCACTATGTGGGCAGTTTAGAGTGACAAAAATCATCTAAGATATCTAAAAAGGTCAGAGTTATGTAAAATCCAAAGTGTTGCCTAATGCAGGTTGTAAGAAAACAATTCCCTATAAGAGAATAATTTCTCTAGCTGACATCTTGTCTAGGGGAATTATTTCAACATTAGATCCGTGGTCAAAAGTAAAATTAATAGTGGGGCATTGTGGTGGGCACCTGTAGTCCCAGATACTCAGGAGGCTGAGACAAGAAAATCACTAAGTCCAGGAGCTGGAGGTTTCTGTGATGTGTCTGATGCCATGGAACTCTACCAAGTGTGACAAAGTGAGACTCTATCTCAATAAAACAAACAAACAAAAAACAAAACAAAAAAAAAATGGGTGGCACCTGTGGCTCAGTGAGTAGGGTGCCAGCCCCATATATCAAGGGTGGTGGGTTCAAACTCGGCCCCAGTCAAACTGCAACAAAAAAATAACCAGGCATTGTGGCAGGTGCCTGTAGTCCCAGCTACTCAGGAGGCTGAGGCAAGATAATATTCTAAGCCCAGGAGTTGGAGGTGTTGTGAGCTGTGATGCCACAGCATTCTACGGAGGGTGATAAAGTGGCATTCTGTCTCAAAAAAAAAAAAAAAGTAAAAATGAGGGGTAACTACACTACTAATTGTTTTCTCCATTTATGTATTGAAACAGAGTGTCATTTTATTGCACTGTGAAGAGTGCACTGGTATCATAGCTCACAGCAAACTTCCAGTGCTGTCATTAAGTGAATCTTTTCACTCACTTGGGACTCCAGGTGCCTGCATAACATGGGGCCATTTTTTATTGGGGATCTCACTAGTGTGCAGGCTTATCTCCAATCCAGAAACTCAGACAATCCAACTAACTGGGCCTCGCAAAGTGCCAAGATGACAGGCATGAAGCACCACCGCTGGCCACGAAACCATAGTTTGAAATATATCCCAACATCATGGTCTGGAGTGGTGGCTCACACCTATAATCCTAATACTCTGCGGGGAAGAAGCAGGTGGTCCAAAGTAACTGGGAACTGCAGGGGAGCACCTGGACTCCCAGATTCTCAGGAGGCTAAGGAAATAGGATCTGTTCAGCCCAGGAGTTTGAGATTGTGGTTAGCTATGATGATGTCAGGGCACTCTAAGCAGGAGGAAGGTGTCAGACTCTCACATAAAAGAAAAAGACAGCTTGGGTAGGATGGAACAATGTGCCTTCCCTGTCTATTCATGGAAACCTGTGTGTGATCAGGGAGATATGGTTGATTGTTTCTCCAGTACTCTCATGACTTTGATGCTTCCTATGCTGTGAGCCTTTTGAGCACCTCACGTTTTGGAAAACATCATCAAGTAGCTTTATTGACATAAGTACTTCACCCTTTGAAAGTGTACAATTCTGTGTTTGTTAGCATAGTCACACAAATGTACAGTTATCGTCACAGTCTAATTTTAGAACTTTGTCTTCTCATCCCACACAAATAAAGTTAACCTAGTATCAGTCACTGTCCTTTTCCCCACCATTCTCCCCATCTACCCCCTTTTCCTAGGAGACAATTGGCCTTGTCTTGATGTTTTCTTCTTATTTCAGTCATGTTCTATGTGGTCTTTTGTTTGTGGTCTTGTTCCCTTATCATATTGATTTTAAGGTTCTTTCCTATTGTAACATAAATGTGCACTTCATTCCTTTTCATTGTTGAAAAATATTCCATCATGTGAATATAGCACATTATATGTATCCAATCATCTTTAAATCCCATTAGTAAATCCTGAAGACGTTCGCTTTTCATCTAAGATTTTGAAAAGATTTTATCAACAAAGTATATTGCCTCTGTCAAAGTCCTTTCTGTGTCTCTTGAGAGGATAGTGTGGCTTTTCTAATTGATTCTATTAATGTAGTGTGTTCTATTAGTTAATTTTTCCATATTGAGACAGACTGGCAATCCTGGTAATAAATCCCATTTGGGATACATGTATAAAGTATTTTGTATGTTATCTTACTTTTCCTGCACCTATACAGTATATCTTTTATACATTGCATAATGTGTTTTCCCCTTTGAACTAGAAAAATATATTGGTACCATCAGATCTCAAGGAAATGCAAGCTGCCAACCTCATGTGATGCTCCTGAGTTTACACTTCTTCACAGCTGAGAATATAGGCACATTATGGCACTGCTGGGAAAGTTTTGCATTTATTTCTTTACAAGTGGGGTCTTACTATGTTGCTCAGTGTGGCCTAAAACCCATTACCTTCCAGTGATTTTTCTGCCTCAGCCTATGAAATTTCTGGGATTATAGTTGTGAGCTATGGTGCTCATCCATGTGTATGTTTTCTTTAATTTTTCCCATAGATAACAGCCGTTAGATTAAAAAAATAACAACTCTATTCAGGTATAATTCACACACTCCTCATTCTACCCATTTCAAGTATGGAGTTCAAGGCTAAACATTCAAGAATAATTTGTACATTTTGTTTTTTTTTTTTTTTTTAGAGAAGTTTCCTTTAAGTTGTAGAGGAGAGTGGTATAGGGAAAAAAAGAAATGAAAGAAAGAAAAGAATGGAGAGCAAAAGAATGAGTCAGAATGGGAGGAAGGAAGGATAAAGTGAGGGAGGGGCTAAAGGAGGGATGGGAGGAGAGAAACAAATAAAGAGAAAATAAGCAAACATGGAGGCTCACACCTATGATCCCACCCTCTGGCAGGCTGAGATGAGTGGAGTTCTACGTCGAGGTGCTGAGAAAAGACAGAGCAAGAGTCAGACCCTCTGTCTACTAAAAAGTGAAAAATTATCTGAGCATTGCAACAGGTGCCTGTAGTCCTACCCACATGGGATTGTCAGGATGGTGGATTGCCTGAATAATGGAGTTTGAGCTTGCTATGATCAAGGCTGAGACCACAAAAGACTAGCATGGGCCACATACAGAAACTGTATCTCCAAAATACCCATACACACACTCACGCACAGACAAACTGACAATCCAACCGACAAACATTTTCAACACCCACCTAAAAAGATCAGAATTACCTTGATGGTTCAAGCAATGTAGGCATGCTTAAAACCTGTGAAGCTATGACCAAAGCATAGCTGTAGCCAGGCATAGTAAATTTGTAAGCATCTCTCAAATGGATGTTTTGAGGTAGGTTTCAAAAATGTCCTTGAAATAGCCTCCCATGGGTGGTCACTTAGTTGGTACGGTACTGGCCTCATAATATGAGGATGATGAGTTCAAACTGGCCCTGGCCAGACAGCAACAAAATATAGGTGGGTGTTCTGGTGGGCACCTGTAGTTCCATCTTCTCGGAAGGCTGAGTCAAAAGAATCACCTACATCCAGAAATGGAGTTTGTAGTGAGCTGTGATGACACAGCACTCTACCGAAGGTGACAAAATAAAACACTGAATTAATGACAAAAATATACAAATACCATCCTACTTAAATTTATCCACACAGTTTTGTCACCTGTTATGCAGCTTGCGTCACTCTGCTATACAAAATCTCAACTGTTGTTTTAGCCTAGTGCTGGGAATCGCAACTGTCAATGGATTCAATAAAGTACAAATGGAAGATCACTTCTCTGTCTGTAGATGGAGGGCTAAGATGTGTCCTGGTTCAAACACTTGAGGGAAACAAGTTGAAGTGAGAAGCAAAGGCCACTTAGTATCTTTGACCAGAAGCCTGGATCCCAGGATATTACAGGATGAAGTCACTACATGACACCATGGATGACAGCACATTGGTTGTTGCCCAGGGTTACCATCTTTAACGTTAACCCTATTCCTTCTTAGCATCTGTAGTGGCTGTCTGGGGTTGTCAATGGGTTCAAACTGTTACAAAAGAGAAGGATTATTTTCTCCACACTCAATTCCTCCTTCCAATAGTTTGTTCGTATATCTTCCTTAAGGGTTCACCAACCCTTCTTTTCCATTTCAAGTCATGGATTTGTAAGCATGTGGAAGACTATGGTTTACAACGAGTGCTGCCCAGGGATATTATAAATCAAGAACCCGAGTCCAAAGATTAGACAGTGATTTCACAGAACTGACAGGTATATCACACAATTCTCAGTTATACTTATCATGAGATTTTACTTGTTTCTCTAGAATAGGCTCATTTCAGATGGGAGGTGTCTCAGTGAAGTTCCTCTCTCAAAATCTGGTGAGGCAATGTGTCCAGTAGTGTACTGCATAGCTGCAGTCATTTATGATGAACATGGGAAATATCAGCCTATCTGGAAGTTCCAACATTCCTGACCTCTGGGCCAGGTGTGTCCAAACTTTTGGCTTCTTGATCACATAGGAAGTAGAAGAGACATGTTGAGCCACATGTTCAATACACAATCAATAATGAAACCTGATAGGCAAAAAATAGATAATTGCATAATTGCAGTAATATCTGCAACTATGGATATGCAAAATTGTCCTGACCTTGTCCCTATGGGTCACCGAGGTCTGAGCATTGGACACTCCTCAAAGCCCCTGATAAAGTCATTTCTTAAGTAGAGTTGAAAGATTTGAACCATGCCTGACTATAATATTTGTAGTGGGTTAATCCCCTGAGTTGATCAGGTGGACTGATCCCCTGAGCTGACATATTGGAGACAAGGCTGAGTAACAGCAATATCCCTTCAGCTCCAATCTCCCACCCTGTTTCTACTGAAATAGAAACTGTAGTCAATCATTGTGGCCCTTACCTTTAGTTCCAGCTACTCCAGTGGGCGAGGCAGGAGGATCCCTTCAACCCAAGAGTTGGATGTCACTGTGTGCTAGGCTGAGGCCATGACACTATAGCATGGGCAACAGAGTCAGAGTGTGTCTCATGAAAAATAATAAAAGGAAAAAAAAAGTAAGAAAATTTGCAAGGCACACTATTCATGAGCAAAAGTATGAGGAGAGGTAAGTAGGCAGATGGAATATGGGACTACATAAAGGAGATTTATTGTGGTTCCTAGGGGTGGGGGACAATGAATCAAGTCAAGTACATTTGGGGTTGGTTCCTTAAGATATTGCCAGTTGCTCTGATGGGTAGGGGGTGTCAAGAGATGTCAGGTCTCTAGGCTTGGACTTACTGGGGCAAGGAAATATTGGCCCAGATTGAAGGAACCTAACAGAAGAGGTGGAGGGTATACTCTGGATTTTTTAGTGTGCATAAGAAAATCCTGATATAAGTGAAAAATTCACTGTGTGGGCAGTTTTCAGGGATAACAAGTATCTAGTATATCTAAGAGTTACAGTTACTAAAATCCAAAAGCTTGACTAAAGGAGGTTGTAGAAAATCAATTTCCCTATGAAAGAATAATTTGTCTAGTCGACATCTAATCTAGGTGGTAGAATAGCGGGGCTACATAAAGAAATAGATTTATTTTGGCCTCTGTGGTAAAAAGTAAAAATCAAGGGTAAGTCCCCTACTAGTCGTTTTTCCCATTTATTATTGAGACAGAGTCTTGTTTTGGTGTCCTCAGTAGAGTGTACTAGTATCATAGCTCATAGTAATAGTCAAGTGTTGTCATCAAGGGAACTTAGTCCCTCAACGGGAACTTTAGGAACCTGCATAACATCAAGCCATTTTTTATTCTTCAGAGATGGGGATCTCACTAGTGCTCAGGCTGGTGTCCAATTCAGAAGCTCAGATATTCCAACTGATTGGGTCTCCCAAAATGCCAAGATGACAGGCATGAAGCACCACTGCTGGCCCCCACCAAACATAGTTTGAAAAAAATACCCCAACTTCAAAGTCTGGGGTGGAGGATCACACCTGTAATCTTAACACTCTGGAAGGCAGAAACAGGTGGTCCAAAGTAAGTGTGCACTGTGTGGGGGCACCTGGACTCCCAGATTCTCAGGAGGCTGAAGCAATAGGAACTGTTGAGCTCAGCAGTTTGAGATTGCAGTTAACTGTGATGATGTCAAGGCACTCTACCCAGGGAAAAGGTGTCAAACTCTCTCCCAAGTAAAAAGAAAATGACAACTTCAGTAGGACTGAACAATGTGCTTTCCATGACAATTCATGGTAGCCTGTATGTAAGCAGAGAGATAGGGTTGACTGCCTCTGAAGTACTCTCACAACGAGGGTACTTTTTATGCTGTGAGCCTTTTGAGCACCTCAAGTTTTAGAAAACATTGTCAAGTAGCTTTATTGAAATAGGAAGTTCACCCTTTTAAAGTATACAATTTTGTGTTTCTTAATGAAGTCACAGAGTTGTACAGCTATCATCACAATCTAGTTATAGAACTTTATCTTTTCCCTACACACAAAGAGTATCATTGCCTACCTACCACCAGTCACTTTCATCTTTCCCTCCAAACTCACCCATCTGTCTACCACTCCTAGCAGACAATTGGCCTTGTCTTTATGTTTTCTTCTGAGTTCAATCATACTCCATGTGGTCTTTTATAACTGGCCCTGTTCCCTTATTATAATAATTTTACAGTTCATTCCTATTGCAACATAAATGTGCACTTCATTCCTTTTGATTGTTGAAAAATAATCCATCATGTGAATATAGAATATTATATGTATCCAATCATCTGTAAATCCCATGTGTAGATGTTTCCTTCTCATCGAAGATTTTAAAAGATTTTATCTGGAAGATATATTGCTCTGTCAAAAGCCTTTCTGAAGACATTCTACTCTCATTGAAGATTTTTCTGTCAAAAGCCTTTTCTATGTCTCTTGAAGTGACCATAGTTTTTCTTATAGATTCTATTAATGTAGTGTGTTCTAATACTTGATTTTCCTGTATTGAGCTAGACTGTTAATCCTGGTAGTGAATCCCATTTGTGATATATGTAGAAAATATTTTGTATGGTACCAGACTTTTCATGCACCCATACAGTATATATCTTATAGATTGGATAATGTGTTTTCCCCTTTGCCCCAGAAAAATACACTGGTACCATTATAGCTGAAGGAAATGCAAGTTGTTAAACTCAAGTGATCCTCCTGACAGTATCCTTCTCAGTAGCTGAGAGTACAGACCTATGCCACCACTGCTAGGGAAGTTTTGCAATTATTTCTAGAACAAGTGGGTTCTTACTAAGTAGCTAAGTCTGGTCTGAAATCACCTTGGCTTCCAGTCCTCTTTCTGCCTTAGCCTCTGAAGTTGTTGAGACTACTGTGTGGGCTAAGATGTTCATTCTTGGTTATGTTTTGATGAAGGTTTTTCTCTATTTTCCTCATATATAACAGCCTGTAGATTGAAGAATAACTCTATTCAGATAGAATTCACACACTCGACAATTCACCCAATTTAAGTATAGAGTTCAAGACTATAAATTCAGGGATCACCTGTATATTTTTTTCATTTGTTACTATAGAATTTTCCCTTAATATGTAGAAGAGAGAGATAGAGGAAATAAAGGGATAAAGAAAGAAAAGAATGGAGATAGAAAGTGAATGAGAGAGAGAGAGAATTGTAGAAAGGAAGGATAAAGTGAAGGAGGGGCAATAGGTGGGAGTGTGGGAGGGAAACAAAGAAAGAGAACATGACCAAATTGGTGGTTCACAGCTATATCCTAGCCCTCTGGCAGGCTGAGGTGAGTGGAGTTCTTGAGTGGGTGGGTGTTGAGAATGGACAGAGCAAGATGCAGACCCTGCCTCTACTAAAAAGTGAAAATATGTCTAGGCATTGTGACAAGCATCTGTAGTCCTAAACACATGAAAGTTTCAGGCAGGAGGATTGCCTGAATCCTGGTGTTTGTTGTTGATATGATCTAGGCTGAGGCCACAAAAGACTACCCTAGGCCATATACAGAAACTGTATCTCCAAAATACCCATACACACACCCATGCACAGACAAACCAACAAATCAACCACAGAAAAATATTTTATCATCTGCCTTGGCACCTGTGGCTCAAGCAGCTAAGACACCAGCCATATACACCTGAGCTGGTGGGTTCAAATACAGCCCAGGCCTGCCAAACAACCATGAAGGCTGCAACTAAACAATAGCCAGGCGTTGTGGCAAGCCATTGTTGTTCCAGTTAATTGGGAAGGTGGAGGCAGGAGAATTGCTTGAGCCCAGGAGTTGGAGGTTGTTGTGAGCTCTGATGCCACAGCACTCTACCCAGGGTGAATGGTTGAGTTGAGGCTCTGTCTCGAAATTAATAATAAAAATATTCAAAAATTTTGATCATCTAAAAAGACCAGAATTACCTTGGTGGTTCAAAGTAGACAGGCCTAACGCCTGTGAACTTTGACCAAATTGAGGCTGTAGCCAGGCATACTAAATTTGTAAGCTCCTCTCAAATGGAAGGTTTGTGGTAGGTGTTAAAATAGGTCCTTGAAATAGCATTTCATGGGCAGAGCCTATGGCTTGCTGGGTAGGCCCCATCTAAGGAGGATGGTGAGTTCAAAACCATCCCTGGAAAAACGGCAACAAGAAATAGCTGGGCATTGTAGCAGGCTCCTATAGTCCCAGCTACTCAGGAGGCTAAAGCAAAAGAATCGCCTAAGCCCAGGAATTGGAGGTTGCTGTGAACTATGATGTGGTGGCATTATTCCAAAGGTAATAAAGAAACTCTGTCTCAAAGAAAAAAACAAAACAAAAAAAATATATCCTGGCTGGGCACCTGTGACTCAAGTTGCTAAGGCGCCAGCCACATACAACAGAGCAGGTGGGTTCGAATCCAGCCTGGGCCTGCCAAACAACAATGACAACTACAACCAAAAAATTGCCGAGTGCTGTGGTGGGCACCTGTAGTCCCAAGTACTTGGGAGGCTGAGGCAAGAGAATTGCTTAAGCTCAGGAGTTGGAGGTTGCTATGAGCTGGGAGGCCAAGGCACTCTACCCAGGGTGACAACTTGTGACTCTGTCTCAAAAAAGAAAAAAAAAAGAATTTGCATCATTCTTAAGTGACTCCATGTGGTTTTGTCAGCTGAGATGCAGCCTGAGTAACACTGCTGTACAAAATCTCAACTGTTGTGTCAGCCTAGTGCCGGGCATCTCAACAATCAATAGAAATCAATAAGGCAAAAAAGGGAGATCACCTCTCTGTCTGTGGATGGAGGGCTAAGAAGGTTCCTGTTTCAAACACTTGAGGGACACCAGCTGAAGAGAGCAGAAAAGGTGACTTAGTATATTTGACCAGAGACCTGGATCCCAGGACATTACAGGATAAAGTCACCACATGGTAACCATGGATGACATCACAATGGGTGTTGCCCTAGGTTACCATCTTTAAGCTTAACCTTATTTATCCTACGCGTTTAGTGGCTGTCTGGATTTGTCATTGGTTTCAAACTGTTACAAAGGAGTGGGGTTCTTTTCTCCACACTCAATTCCTGCTTCCTAAAGTTTGTTTGTGTCTCTAGCCAAGGGATTCAAAAATCTTCTTTCCATTTCAAGTCATGGATTTGTAAACAAGTGAAAGAGTTGTGGTAGAAAATTAGTGCTTCCCTGGGATGTTCTATACAAAGAACCTGCTACCAATGTTCAAACAGTTATTTCACAGACCTTTCAGGTATGTCACAAAATTCTCAGATCTTCTTTTCTTGAAGTTTTACTTATTTCCATAGAATAAGCTTGTTTTTGATGATAGGTGTCTCAGTGAAGGTCCTCTCTCAAAATCCAGTTAGGCAATCTATTCAGTAGTGTACTATATACCTGCAGATTTTATGATGATTATGGGAAATATCAGCTTATCTGGAAAATTCAAAAATTCCTGATATCCCCACCACGTGTGTTCAAACATTTGACTTCTTGGCCACATATGAAGTAGAAGAGTTTGTTGGGCTACACATTCAATACACAATCACTAATGAAACACGATAAGCAAAAAAGAGTTGTGTTCATAATTGTGGTGATGTCAGATGCCACAGATATGCAAAACAGTCCTAATATAATCCCTATGTGTCACTGGGGCCTGAGGATTGGATACTTCTCAAGGCCCCTGAGAAGGTCTTTTCTTAAGTAGAGTTAAATGACTTTTCCCACACATGACTGCAATATTTGGTTGCTCTGGGAGGCCAAGGTGGGCTTATCACCTGAGTGAGGGGTTGGAGACAAGGCTGAGCAACAGCAAGATACACTCAGCCCAGATCAGACCCCCAGTTAGTATTAAAATAGAAAAGGTTGTCAAGCGTTGTGGTCTTTGCCTTTAGTTCTAGCTACTCCAGAGGCTAAAGCAGGAGGATACCTTTAATCCAAGAGTTGTATGTCTCTGTGTGCTAGCCTGAGGTCATGACACTCTCCTGGGCAGAAGAATGAAAGTCTACCCCATGAAAAATAATAAAAGAAAGAAAGAAAGAAAGAAAGAAAGAAAGAAAATTTACAAGTCACAGTTTCCAAGAGCAAAAGTATAAGGACAGGTCAGTAGGCAGATGGAATAGGGGGCTACATAAAGGAGATTTACTGTGGCCTCTGTGGGGAGGAACAATGAGTCAGGACAAGTGTGTTTTTCATTGGTTAGTTGGGATATTGTCAGTTGATCTGATGGGTAGGTTTTGTCTGGAGAAGTCTCATCCCTGGCTTTGGATGGATTGGGACTAGGAAATATGACCCAAATTGAAACAGACCAACAGAGGAGGTGGATTGTGTACTATGGAATTTTAGTGTGCATATGAAATGCCTGATTTGAGGCAAGAATTCATCGTGGGGGGCAGTTTCCAGGAGACTTTAAGAATATAGGATATCAAATGTTCAGAGTCATGTAAAGACCAAAGTCTTGACAATAAAAGTTTTAAGAAAACTATTTCCCTAGGAGAAAATACTTTCTCCTGTTGACACGTAATAGAGAGGTAAAATTTCCAAGCTACAACTGTGGTAAAAAGTAGACAGGAGGGGTAAGTCCACTAACAGTGGTTTACTCTATTTATTTATCAAGATAAATTCTCCTTTTGTTGCCCTCAGTAAAGTGCCCTTGTATCAGAGCTCACAGTATCACTTTCTGACATCTTAGACATTTGTTTACGGATTGGATCTTCTGATGTGTCTGCCTTGCTGTTTCTTGGGTGAGATGATCTATTTTGATTATTCATGTTGTTGGAGTTTTTCCACTGATTCCACCCCATGATTATTTTTCACTACTTGGCTAGATGAGCAGATAAGGTCAATTTCATAGGGGCCTCCTTGAGTAGTGATACACCAGCCCTTTACCAAAAAGCTAGGACTGGTCAGTGCAGCATTTCCCCTACAGCTTCACAAAGGACCCATACAGTACTAAGGCCTGAGATGTGGGAGACCTGCTTGGTGTGGAGGGGCTAAGTGGCTCTGCCTTGTTTTCATCTGGTCTCTGTCCAATCCTAGTGAATCAGTCTTGGTTGAAGTCTCAGCTGTGGAGAAATACCAGCAACTAAGACACCCTACCCCCCACTGACAACTTGACAAGGAAATTTAAACCTTCCCCCAACAACACAACCAGAGTGTCACCTTGGACGGTCCTCAGGTGATTGGCCCAGGTGAAGAGTTCCAAATCAATTGTCCCAGTCAGCACCTAGTATCAAGTGGGAGAGTTCAAAAGGTCTCCAGCAACTACATAGAAGGCATCTGCTGATAGGATTATGACTCACTTCAATGCTCTTGTGGAGTAAGAAGGGACCACCCAGCAAATTAGTCCAGAAAGGTTGATGCCTACTTCCCCACCTTGCACCTCTGTCACTCCCAGTCACTTATGAACCCGCAGGTCTGTGACCCAGTTACCTCCAATGAGCAGATACTCTCAGGATTTGTGAGTACCTTCATAGAGAACAGCCCATAGATTAAAAAAAAAATCTATTCAGATATAATTCACACACCCCACAATTCACCCATTTCAAATATAGAGTTGAGGACTGCATATTCAGGAATCAGTTGTATAGTTTGTTTGTTATTAGAGGAGTTTCCCTTAAGGTGTAGAAAAGAGAGATAGAGAAAATAAAGTAATGAATGAAAGAAAATAATGGACAGAGCAAGCGAATGAGAGAGAGACAATTGAAGGAAGGAAGGATAAAATGAGGGACTGGCAAAGTGAGGGAGGGAGAGACGGAAGCAAAGAAAGAGACAATGACCAAATTTGGTGGCTCATACCTATAATTCTAGCCCTCTGGCAGGCTGAGATGAGTGGAGTTCTTGGACAAGAGACTGCTGAGAACGGACAGAGCAAGTATCAGACCCTGTCCCTACTAAAAAAAATTATCTAGGCATTATGACAAGAACCTGTAGCCCTGAAGTTAGAGGTTGCTATGATCTATGCTGATTCCAGGAAAGACTAGCCTGAGACACATACAGAAACCATATCAACAAAATACCTATACACACACACACACACACACACACACACACACACACACACATACATACAAAGACAAACCTACAACCCAACTAGCAAATGTTTTCATCATCTAAAAAGAACAGAGTTACCTTGATGATTCAAGTAAAGTAGACATATTTAAGACCTGTAAAGCTATGCCAAAATTGAGGCTGTATTCATGCATAGTAAATTTTTTGAGCTTCTCTCACATAGATGTTCTGGTGTAAGTGTCAATACAGGTCCTTGAAATTGCATCCTAGGGTCAATGTCTGTGGCTTAATGGGTATAGTACCGGCAGAGAATATCTAGGGTGTTTGTTTCAAACCCACCCAGACCTGGACAAACTGCAACAAAAAATAGCAAGGATTTGGGGTGGGCAACTGTAGTCCCAGCTATTTGGGAGGCTAAGACAAAAGAATAGCTTATGCCCAGGAGTTGTAGATTTCTGTGATGCCAAGGCACTCTACTAAGGGCAAAAAGTGAACCTCTGTCTCATGTAAAAAAAAAAAAAAGGAGAAAACAACAGAAGGCTCACTGCCTGTGGCTCAAGTGAATAAGGTGCCAGGCACATACACCTGAACTGGCAAGTTCAAATCCAGCCCAGGCCTGCCAAACAACAATGATGGCTGAAACCAAAATATATCCAGGCTTTGTATGGGGCATCTACAGGCCCAGCTACTTGGGAGGTGGAGGCAAGAGACTCACTTGAGCTCAGGATTTGGAGGTTTCTGTGAGCTTTGATGCCAGGACAATCTACCCAGGGTGACAACTTGAGTCTCTGTCAAATAAAAACAAGAAAGAAAGAAAGAAAGAAAGAGAGAGAGAGAGAAAGAAAGAAAGAAAAGAAAAGAAAAGAAAAGAAAAGAAAAGAAAAGAAAAGAAAAGAAAAGAAAAGAAAAGAAAAGAAAAAAAGATCAAACATATAAACAAATAGTGTCCAACTTAAGTGACCCAAACACTTGAGGAACACCAGGTGAAGTGAGTAAAAAAGGACACTTAGTATCTTTCACCAGAAGCCTAGAACCCAGGATATTAAACAATGAAGTCACCACATAGTCCCCAAGCATGACATCACAATGGATGTTTCCATGGGTTACCATTCTCAAGCCAAACCTTATTCCTGCTAAGTATTTGTAGTGGATTTGTTAAGCAAATGGAAGAGTGTGGTTTACAACTAGTGCTACCCTGGGATGTTGTAGACCAAGAACCTGACCCAAGTGACTTCACAGATTTGACAGGTATGTCACACAATTGCCAGTTCTACTTTTTAAGCTTTTACTTATTTCCCTAGAATAGGCTTGTTTGGGAAGCCTATTCTTCAGAGATGGGGATCTAACTAGTGCTCAGGCTATTAGCCAATTCAGGAGCTCAGACAATCCAACTGACTGTGCCTTCCAAAATGCCAAGATGACAGGCATGAAGCAGTTGTGTTAGCTATGACACATCTTGAGTCACTTTGCTGTGTAAAATCTAAACTGTTGTGTCATCCTAGTCCCTGGAATCTCAACCATCATTAGAATCAATAAGGCACAAATGGGAGATCAATTTTCTGTCTGGATGGATGTGTCCTTACTAAAACACTTAGGGGACACCAGCTGAAGTGAGCAGAAAAGCCCACTTAGTATATTTGACCAGAAGCCTGGGACCCAGGATATTCCAGGGTGAAATCATACATGGTCACCAAGGATGACCTCATAATGGGTGTTGCCCTGTGCTACATCTTTAAGCTTAACCTTTTTTCCTGCTAAGGATATCTAGTGGCTGTCTGGGTTTGTTGTTGGGGTCAAACTGTTACAAAAGAGTGGAGTCCTATTCTCCACACTCAGTTCCTGCTTCATATGGTTTGTTTGTATCTCAGGCCAAGGGATTCGACAACCCTTCCTTTCTTTTTCACATCATGGATTTGTAAACAAATGGAAGAGTGTGGATTATACCTAGTGCTTCCCTGGGATTTTACAGATCAAGAACCTGAGTCCAAATACCAGACAGTGATTTGACAGACCTGACATGTATGACACACAATTCTCAGTTATACTTTTCATGAGAAAGAAAGAAAGAAAGGAAGGAAGGAAGGAAGGAAGGAAGGAAGGAAGGAAGGAAGGAAGGAAGGAAGGAAGGAAGGAAGGAAGGAAGGAGGAAGGAAGGAAGGAAGGAAGAAAACAAGAAAATTTGCAAGACAGTTTCTAAGAGCAAAAGTACAAGGACAGGCCAGTAGGCAAATGAATCAGGGCAATTGGGTTTGGGATTGGTTAGTTAGGATATTGTCAGTTGATATGATGGGTACATTTTGTCCACTGATTTCTGGTCTATGACCTCAGACTGATTGGGGCAAGAAATATGGCCCATTCAGAGTAGAATCAGAATGTTTTAAAACTATAACTGAGAAAATGACATGAAGGCTGTGTTGATCAGTTTAATGGAAGTATTTCGGATTGCATGTGAAAACCCCACACTGTACCCCAGAAGTGTATTAATGTACATAGTTACCATTCAATAAAAAAAAAAAAA
>CAUYQV010194789.1:0-11965 GCA_963574575.1 Galagoides demidoff | reverse complement strand
GACCCCTGTGGACTTGGGGATTTCCCATATCTCTCAAGTGGGCTACTTTGACAAGGATATTAAGTTTATCTATTATAGGTTATGAAATAGTACCTAAAAACTTGCAGATGAGTTTTTCCTGACTGTGGTTTTAAATCTATTTATTTTCAAAAGATGAAGAAAAGCATCTCCATGTGGATCACTGGAGCAGCTGGTTAAAAAAGCTGACATCTGGGTGGCACCTGTGGCTCAAAGGAGTAGGGCACCAGCACCATATATCGGAGGTGGCGGGTTCAAACCTGGCCCCAGCCAAAACTGAAAATAAAACAAAACAAACAAGAAAACCCTCTGACATCTGGAAATGGAGGGAATGGTGGTTATTTCAGGGCAGGAAAGGGAGCAGAGAGGGCTGGTGAGGGACAAACAAACATTCTTGGGTCCTGGAAATGTTTCACAGCTTTACCTGGGTGGTGCTTAGGCAGCTGGGTACATATGTAAAAATTCTCTGAGCTGTGTGCTCTTTAGGTGACAGCAACTCACTGTGAGTGCATCTTACTTGATGTGACACAAAATTTTAAAACATCAATTAAAAGGTTTGCTCTACCGAAGAACTTCTGATTCAGGATCTTTGTGAAAAGGGCACATGAGTCTT
Organism: Galagoides demidoff; assembly: GCA_963574575.1. NCBI lineage: Eukaryota > Metazoa > Chordata > Mammalia > Primates > Galagidae > Galagoides > Galagoides demidoff. The sequence goes on along the minus strand of CAUYQV010194789.1, from coordinate 11,334 downwards.
CATTTTTAATACACACATCTCAGATGATTCTAATGTACACTGAAGTTTGAGAATCACTGATTTTAAAAACTACATTTTCAAACTCAAAGACATAGAAAAAACAATCTAAAATCAAGACCATTTGGGAAATGTGAGATAAATACCACAGACATGAGTATTCATAAATTCTGAATTTGGAGATTTGAGTCAAGATACCAACATCTGTTTCTCTGCCACCCGGTAGGCCTCTACAAACAGCTCCAACATAAAAATTGGAATGAGCCAAGGGGGAGGTGAGAACCCGCTGAGAGGCGAGCAGCATCTCTGCTCTCAATTCACCTTTGTGGCCAGAGCCCAGGGCAGCAATACTCCTCTCTCCACTCTGATAATGTCAAAGAGCTGGTCGAGTTCCTGGGGGTTGAATTACAAGGCAGGGCGTTTGGGAAAAGCACTTGTCAAGAACATACCTCCTCCAAAATAAGCAAGGGTCTGTTCTGAAAGGAAGAAAAAGGATCTGCCTAATGGAGCTTTTTGAAAGCTGAGATAAAAGATTTTCTTCCGTGTCACTGCCTGCAGAGTGTCAGGATTCTGAATGAACAGCTCTGCTGGCTCACAAACAGATGCTCTAATGTTTGAGAGAATGAATTGGGAGAATATTTAGAGACAGTCCAAGATTGCTGTGAGGATTTGCGGACTGAAGTTTCCTTTCGCTTTGGCTTTATATTTTGCTGCAGCATTTTCTTGTGATATTCACTGTTGAGCTTGTGGGGTGAGGGGTGGAGTGCAGGAGAAGGCAGGCAGGCCTTGCTCAGCCTGCATTCTGGAAGAGCAGAGCCAGGCAGCAGAATATGTACATGTACACACTGTAGAATGAACCACAGGACTCCTGGCAAGCACCTCTTGTGTTTTCCTTTTACAATTCCGGACTTATGTAGTCTTTTCATAAAGGAGGGCCCCAACTGAGCAAATGCTTTCCGGGTTGCAAACAGAATGGAGAAAATGCAAATCTAGTATCTCCCTGTGGACAATCTGGCTAAGGTTACAGTGAAAAGTAATCCCCAAAACAACCTTCATTATTAATTCTTTCCACATCATAAAACGCCCTCTTCCCCGACTCCCAATAATCATTTCCTGCAGCTCATGTCCCTTCCAACACACCTGTTACTGCACATCTATAATAACAGAGTGTAGATTTCCCCGAGGAATCGGCAAAAGGACTCAAGGTATTTATCTGCTGGTAAAACCATGCTTTCCTCTGGGATTGCTGTATGTACAGATATTTCTCCTCGCATGAATCACAGCATTTTCCAGCTGGAGAATAATCTAGGAGAACTTATCATTAGTAGATACAAAAACAGAGGCCTAGAAAGGCAGATTTACCCTGGGTCACAGAGCCAATTAGGGATAAAACCTGAGTTTTGATTCATATCCTGTGGACAAACCAGGATTGCCTTGATCACTGATACTTTGTCAGCAACTCTTTCTTTCTCTTAATAGACTTTGTTTGTTTTTTTTAAAGAATAGTTTTAGATTTACAACAATATTGAGCAAAAGGCACAAAAATTTCCCATATACCCTATTCCTATGTAGGCCCCCAGTCTTGTAAGTGCTCAGTCACTCTGGACCGGTTTGTGGAGTTTAAACCAAGTTAATACCTTTTTCTCTCTCTAACAGTCAGATATTTTCGTAGTATCAGCTACCAGACAGGAGATGACACAGAGACACATTGGGAGGGAATTCAGAAATGTCCCCATTCTCCTGCAACCAAAATACACCTGTTTATTTCTCCCTCAGCGAATAATCCTGTCCCCTCCCTCTCGGCAATAAGCAACAGATGGTGTCTCCAGTTAGCAATGTTGTGTTTCCACCCTAACTTTCAGAATTTCTCCACCTCTAGTTTCCTGGGATCTGTCCTACACAATCTCTTTTAGAGCACAGCAAATCTGTTGATTATTTTGAAACAGTCCGTGTCTTGTTCTTAATGTTTATCATCAGTTTCTCACACAAACGCATGGGTTAGTCTGGAGTTCTTATTAGTCCATAGTTGTATTTCATCAGTCTCCTACCAACCGAGTAATAAAAATGCCCTCACTCTTCAGTAAGTTGAACACTTCATTCACCCCGTTGTCTCAGCAGTGAAAGCACACGTTCAGGATGAGTCATCCATTTCCTGCCAAGAACAATCGGCAGGCTCACTGTGGCTTCCTTAGTTTATCTTCTTCATCTCAGCCATTTAATTTCTAAATCTTGACCCACAGTGTATGCTTTGAATCAAATCTGCAATTATTATATGAAAATACATTGTTTAGTCTGCTGGAACAGAGTTCCTATAAAAGATAGACAAATACTTCAGGAACTGAGCCTTGCCAGTTAATGCATGTATGTGGCTTAGCTCTACATGGTTTTCAATAAGCATTCACATGGTCCATAGTGTTTCCAGATTGCCTAATTTAAGAGAAAGTAGCAAACATTTTCCTGACGATATATTTTCCGAAATTTTGGAAATGTTAGGTAGTTTTGTTTTGATGTATGGAAGAGTCAAAAGAGTAAGGTCAAGGTCATGCTGTATGAAGGGAATCATGAGGAGTGTCACCGATGCCAAGGCCTCCCCTTCCAGAAAACCAAGGTCCAATAACAGACCAACCTGCAGCCCTTCTTAATAGATGCCTACATTGTCACCCCTCTGCTCTCTACCTGACCAAGTTCCCCCTTCATCAGGAGGTTTCCCAGACAGTAAGCAGAGCACACCGCCTCACCCAGACTCTCAGGATCTTCAGAGTCAGCATCTCCCAACCTCGACTTTCTTCACTCCCAGCCACAAAAGGCTTCACCTAGGTCTTCTAATTTTAGTTATTGGGATTAAAGGCAATCTGACATAGGAAGAAAAATAATGGATGTGGTGTCAGAACCACTTACCAGCTCCGTGCTTTTCAACTAGTTGCCAAAATGGGGGCGGTTCATAGAATTTCATTTTCCTCCTCAGTAAAGTGGAGGGTAGCACATCAATATACTGTGATGTAGAAACTCACTGAATGCATTTTATACAGCACTCTGTGAATGTGAAATCATATGAGGCTGACTCCTCCAGCGCTCAGGACAAGGTGACATTGAAAGAGCTTATTAGGCTTCTGGGTCTCTTATACGAGAAACTGATAATTACATCTTGAATTTCCCCTAGAAGTCTTCATTAAGAGAAAGGTGAATGAACCAGCTAGCTACATCTGAGCTAAATAAAGGAAATTTATTTGAAAGTTTATTTCTACTCTAGTATGTATTGTATTTGAAGATAAATAGTTTAAACTTCCTATCAAATAAAACTGCTGCTCTGGGAAGATGGGATGCATTTACCACGTGGCCTTTCGTGCCCTCAGACCCATACCCCGCTGGTCCCCGGGTCGTGAACTTCTCCCTTCCCCACCTGTGTTTCCATAGGAATCTATCAGAAGTTATGTTATAATTGTCCTCCTGACAGCCCTTGGGTTTATTTCTTGCTTTATCTTTACAGCCTAGCAGAGTGCTTGGTAGGTTATAAGCTCCTATAAATATCTACTAAATGAATTAATGAACTTCCTCTTTTCAAAGATTTTTTTTTTTTTTGGCTTAGCTGATAATTAATGCCCTAATTACTGCTGACTTCCACTGATAAAACTGAAAAGACAATGTGAGAGCTTTAAAATTTAAATGGCTACTCCCAAATTGTAAGCCCAGAGCTGACTGTGAGCTCTAACAATGGTGCCTGGACACCCTTTCCTGATGCCTAGTCATCTGTCTCTCAGTGTACATGTTCATTCTATCACAGGTGGGCCTGTCTTTGCACATAAACCCTATATTGATGGTTTAGTCTACCCATTTTATCCCTAGAGTTCACAAGTATGGCTGTGTGGGTCATTACGAAGTTTTGAGATACACAGAAATCAAGAAACGTAAAATCCATGTGGATAGAAACAAGTGAAGCCCTCCCACCAACACTGGGAAGCCAAGCCAGTGGAAACTTTCACAGATGAACCAGAAAGGACGCTGGCGATGGTGTTTCTTGGAAGTGAGATAATGGACCATAATACAGTCTGTCTCAAAACTTTCATAGTCACCTACATATGTGAAACCTCACTCCAGTCTTCGCTCTACATTCTCCAGTGTCTGTGTCACACACAAATTTCCCTCTGAAGCTAGTAAGGATTCTGTGCAGTGCCAGAAGATATCCTGAGGATGGAGGAGGAAGGGAGGGAGAGGAGAGGGAGAAGGGGAAGGAATCAGAGTCACCATCTGTTGACAATACTCTTGCGGAGCGAGTTTTGAAGGTTAATGACCAGTCACACATCTTCCAGCGTCTAGTAACAAAAAATAGGCTACACTCCCAGAATTCATTAGCGCAATTGTTGCCCCATGCAAAATGTAACAAGTCAGCCAGCACTTCGGCAGGGTCCAGGAAGGCACTTTCTGCCAAAAAGCTGGATAAAATTTAACAGAGGTCCAAAGAAAACAACTTTTTACCAAAATTCTAATTGGAAGTTATCATTTTTCTCTGAAGCCAGTAAAGGGGCTATAAAACATGACCTTCTAAAATGACCCTGTGTAATTTTTTTAAGGAACTCTTACATTTCACCAGCAACTCCTCCGTAGACATCTAACTGCTTTCTTTAACTATTTTCAGAAAAATAAGTGCTGTAAGCCTGTAATGAAAACAGGTTCATGGGTTCACAAAGTACCCGCTGGTGGTTTTTTCACGGTTAAATTGTTGGCCTCCCAGCTGATCCACAACAAATCTGGGTCTCGGCTTTACTGACAGCCTCCTGTTTAATGACTCACTTTGCTGTCTCATCAAGAATTCACCCAGTTGAAAGGTTGTACCTTCTCAAATGTAATTGCATGCTTTCTCCACATCTCATCTGCGCTCTCTTTAATTTTCAAAACCCTGCTGAGCAACCTTTGAAGATCTGAGCCCTTTACCACCTGGTGCTCTGGGGACGTTTTTAAGAGGGTGCAGCTCTGCCTGGTTTTCTGTTAATGTAAGAACAAACTGTCTGGTCCCAGCATGGAGCAGAGTGGCTTGAATGGGGACTTGAACAAAGGGACATAGCAGAGAAACTGGAAAGCTTCCAAGCTCCTTCAGATCATGGTCTTCATAGTGTGACATCATTATTTTGGAGTTTAGCTATGCCTAACTTCAAATACAAGTGTGAGACACAAATAACAAAACGAGATGGTTGTTTGATTACTTGCCAGCTTGGAGTATCCAACCCTCTCTTATTCAAGAGCAGGTGGACAAGTAGTGGTTTGGAGTTGTGAAGTGCTGAAATGATCACTTTTATTGAAGTCTGTTTCTTGGGCCTTTTTCAGGTTCTTCTTCTGTAACTTTGTGTAAATCATTCATTTAGCTTCTTTGGGCCTCAATTCCTCCAACTCTAAAACTAAAATCAATTAAGGAAATATGTTTTCAGCCCCTAAAACTGGGAAGGGATTTGTCTAGATCAACACCATCCAATAGAACTTTCTGCAACAACAAAAATGTTCTATCTTTGTGTATCCAGTACAGTAGCCCTAACTGTAATATGCACTATTGAGCATTTGAAATTTCATGCTATGGCTGAGGAATTGGAGTTTTAGTATCACTTAACTTTAACCAGTTTAAAGCAGACATGGGGCCACTGCCTACCCTGTTGGACAGTGCAGGTTTAATTGTTTCTAAAGTTCCTTACTAAAAATAACATTTCTAAACCTATCTAAAAATCCACAGTGAATCTTTTTATTCTTCCTACGACAAAATTTACTTCATAAATCATTTGATATAACTAACTTTGGGCTCGGCACTTGTGGCTCAAGTGGCTAAGGTGCCAGCCACATACACCTAAGGTGGCGGGTTTGAATCCAGCCCCGGCCTGCCAAACAACAATGATGGCTACAACCAAAAAATAGCCAGGCGTTGTGGCAGACGCCTGTAGTCCCAGCTACTTGGAAGACTGAGGCAAGAGCCTCGCTTGAGCCCATGATTTGGAGGTTACTGTGAGCTGTGATGCCATGACATTCTACCCAGGGGGACAGCTTGAGGCTCTGTCTCAAAAAAAAAAAGATATAACTAACTTTGATCACAAGTGTAATAGTTAAACACACGATAAAAAATGGGATCTCTACATGAATAAAATATATGTGAGAGAATTTTATATATTTGAAAACGCCACGTAAATGCATGCATAGAAAGCATTACTACCAAATTCTCTACTACTCCCAACTGCACACCTTTGCCAAGTGTAAGCTGGCAAGTGCCGATTAAAAGCTGTCTTATTTCATAGCCCAGACCTATACCTTGACAGGAAGGACCTTGTGGTAGGCCAGAAAATGTACATGTTTTTGCCCCACTTTATCTTACTTTCTAAGTAATTTCAGAGTTGTCTATATAAGATAAATAGTTCATAGTTTAGAAAAATGTTTTTTTTTCATTACGTACATAGCTGGAATGAAAAAAATGACATATATTTAAAGTATGTAATTTAAATTTTGGCATGTTCATACACTCATGAAATCATCAACATAATCAAGAAATTGAATACTTACCACCTCAAAAGTTTCTTGTGCCCTGTTTTAATCCTTCACTACCTCTCTTACCTGCCCATCCACCCTTGTCCTTGACTCAATACTGGTCTCCTTCTCACCACTATAGATTACTTTGTATCATCTAGCATTTTATTTATATATTTATTTTTTATTGTTTGGGGTCTATTGGAAGTACAAAGAAGGTTCACTGATTGCATTTGTTAGATAAAGTCCCTCTTATAATTGTGTCTCACCCCGCAAGAGTGTGCCATACACCCTGATCCCCCATCCCTCTCCTCAGTGTCCTTTCCCCACTTGCTCGTTCCCCTATCCCTCCCCCCATATTAGCTCATCTACTGCTTTCATATGAGAATAGAGCACACCGGATTCTTACTTCTTCATTCTTGTGATGCTTTACTAAGAAGAATGTGTTCTACCTCCCTCCAGGTTAATACAAAGATATAAAGTCACCATCTTTTTTAGTGACTGAATAATATTCCATGGTATACATATACCACAGCTTGTTAATACATTCCTCAGTGGGTGGGCATTTAGGCTGTTTCCACACTTTGGTGATTATAAATTGAACTGTAATAAATAGTCTACTGCAACTGTCCTTATGATAAAAGGATTTTTTTTTTTCTGGGTAGATGCTTAGTAATGGGATTGCCGGATCAGAAAAACACTAATACAAAGAATGTATAGTCTCCACCTTTCTAAATGGCTGAATAATATTCCATGGTATATACCACAGCTTATTAATCTGTTCCTGGGTTGGTGGGCATTTAGGCTGTTTCCACATTTTGGCAATTGTAAACTGAACTACAAAAAAACAGTCTAGTGCAAGTGTCCCTGAGGTAAAAGGATTTTTTTTTCCTTCTGGGTAAATGCCCAGTAATGGGACTGTAGGATCAAATGGGAGGTCTGGCTTGAAGAGTTCCTTGAGGGTTCTCCATATTTCCTTCCAAAAAGGTTGTATTAATTTGCAGTCCCACAGCAGTGTAAAAGTGTTCCCTTCTCTCTGTATCCATGCCAGCATCTGCAGCTTTGAGACTGTGACATGGGCCATTCTCACTGGGGTTAGGTGATATCTTAGGGTAGTTTTGATTTGCATTTCTCTGATGATTAGGGACAATGAACATTTTTTCATATATTAGCCATTCTTCTGTCTTCTTTAGAGAAGGTTCTATTCCTGTCTCTTGCCTGGTGATATATGGGATTATTTTATGGGATACTTACATATGTTAAACCAGTCTTGCATCCCTGGGATGAAACCTACTTGATTGTGATGAATGTTTTTTTTTTAGACAGAGCCTCAAGCTTTTGCCCTGGGTAGAGTGCTGTGGCATCACAGCTCACAGCAACCTCTCTCTAACTCCTGGGCTCAAGCAGTTCTCCTGACTCTGCCTCCCAAGTAGCTGGGACTACAGGCACCTGCCATAATGTCCGGCTATTTTTTGGTTGCAGCTGTTCTTGTTGTTTGACGGGCCCAGGCTGGATTTGAACCCACCAAACAACAATGGTGTACGTAGCTGGTGCCTTAGACACTTGAGCCACAGGTGCCGAGCTGATGAATGATTTTTTTAATGTGTAGCTATAATCCATTGGCTAGGATTTTATTTAGAATTTTTACATCTATATTCATTAGTGAAACTGGTCTGAAATTCTCCTTTTTTGTTGAGTCTTTTCCTGGTTTTGGTATCAGGGTGATTTTTGCTTCATGGAATATGTTGGGGAACACTCCTTCTTTCTCAATTTTTTGAAATAATTTCTGCAATATGGGGATAAGCTCTTCTTTGAAGATTTGACTGAATTCTGGTGTGAAGCCATCTGAACCACAACAATTTTGTTGGGATATTTTTATTGTTTCTTTGATCTCAGTTCTTGAAACCAGTCTATTCAAGAGATCTATTTCTTCTTCATTAAGTCTAGGAAGAGGGTGCAATTCCAGGTATTGATCCATTTCTCCACATTGTTAAATTTCTGGGCATAGAGTTTCTTGTAATACTCATAGATGGTCTCTTGTATCTCTGTGGCATATGTTCTTATTCTCTTTTGTCATTTCCGATTGCAGTTATTAGAGATTTTACTTTTCTGTTTCTAGTTAATCTGGCCAAAGGTTTAACAATTTTATTTATTTTTTTGAAAAACCAACTTTTTGTTTTCTTAATTTTCTGAATGATTCTTATGTTTTCAATTTCATCAAACTCTGATTTAATTTTGGTTATTTCTTTTCTTCTGCTTCAATTGGGATTAGATTGTTCTTCTTCTTCCAATTCTGTAAGATGTTTCATAAATTTGTTGATGTGCTCTCTTTCTGTTTTTAAGTGTAGGTATCTACTGCAAAAAATTTCCTTCTTAAGACTGCTTTTGCTGTATCCCACAGGTTTTGGTAACTTGTGTCTTCTTTGTTGTTATGTGTGAGGAATTTAACAATTTCCTCTTTTATCTCTTCCTGAACCCAACTATCATTCAGCACAAGATTGTTTAGTTTCCATGTCTTTGTGTGAGGAGGAATGTTTTTGCTGGAGTTGAGTTTCACCTTTATTGCCTTGTGGTCTGAGAAGACACAAGGTATAATTTCTATTCTTTTAAGTTTGCTGAGGTTTGATTTGTATCTTAGGATATGGTCTATTTTGGAATGTGTACTATGGGCTGATGAAAAAAATGTATATTCTTTAGCTTTGGGATGGTGTGTTCTGTATATGTCTATTAAACCCATCTGTTCTAGGGTCATATTTAAGTCCTTTGTTTCTGTTTAGAGGATCTGTCCAGTTTTGTCCAGGGGGTGTTGAATCCCCTGACTATTATGGTGTTATAGGATATCATATTTCTCACACCCCTCAAAATATGTTTCATAAATCTGGGAGCACTTAAGTTGTGTGCATAAGTATTTAAAATTGAAATGTCTTCTTGTTTTGTTCCAGTAAAAAGTGTTCATCTTTGTCTTTATTAACATTAGTTTCTTTAAATCTGCTTGTATCTGAAAATAAGATTGCCACCCCTCCTTTGTTCTGAGTTCTGTTTGCTTGAAATGCCATTTTCCATCCCTTAACCCTGAGTCTTGATTTGTCCTTCAAGGCTAGGTGTGTCTCCTGCAGACAGCATATGGATGGCTTGCCCTTCTTTATCCAATCAGCCAACCTGTGCCTCTTCAGTGGTGAAATCAGTCCATAGATATTTATTGAGAGAACTGATAAGTGTGATGAAGTTCTATTCATCTTATCTTGTGAAAGTCCATTGTGTAGTTTTGTCCTTTGTGCCACGGTGGAAGCTAAGTCTGACCTTTAGCTTCTGGGTGTTTACTTTGCTGGTGGTCCATTGTGGTGGTCAGTGTTGAGAATAGGTCTAAGTATTTTCCATAGAGCTGGTCTTATTGTGGTGAATTTCCTCAATGCTTGTGTATCCGCAAAAGATTTGATTTCTCCATCAATTTTGAAGCTTAGTTTAGCAGGATACAGAATTCTGGACTGAAAATTGTTTTATTTAAGAATATTGAAGGTGGGTGACCAGGCTCTTCTGGCTTAGAAGGTTTCAACTGAAAAGTCTGCTGTCATCCTAATGACTCTGCCTCTGTGGGTCGGTTTGTGTATATTCCTGGCTGCTTGCAGAATTTTTTCTTTCATCTTGACTTTGAACAGTTTCATTACTCTGTTTGAGTTGAGATGACCTGGTATTCAATATCCATTTGAAAGGAGTTTGGGGTCTTTAGTAAAACTTGGGAAGTTTTCATTTATAATAGTCTCCAGTAAGGCTTCCATTCCTTTGGGACAATCTTCCTCCCCTTCAGGAATCCCATTATTCACATGTTTGAATGCTTTGTGGAGTCTTGTAGTCCTCTAAGCGCCTAGTCTGCTTTCTCTCCCATCTTTTCTGCCTTTTAAACACCTGGGTTAACTCTAAAACTTTATCATCTGGCTCTGAGGTTCTTTATTCTCCATGGTCTAACCTATTTTTGATACTTTCTACTGCATCTTTGCATGCTCTAATTGTCTCCTTCATTTCCTTAAGCTCAGCCATATTCTTTCTATATTCTACATATCTCTCATCCATCTTTTGGTTCTGCCTTTCTATTTCCTTGTCCATTCCTTTTATTGGATGATAAAAACAATCTTTACAGATGGAGTCCATTAATTCTTTACAGATGGAGTTTTCTGAATTAGCTGCCTCATGGTCCCTTGTGGGAGTTTCTCTGTTTTGGTTTTACATATTGCCCCAATTTTTCTGTTGGTCTCATGTGTTCTTTTTTCTTGTCCTCCTTTTTCCTTCTGACTGTCTCCTTTGTTTCAAATTACCTTGTCCCAGAGCATTGGTTTTGAAGTGACCTCAGTCTGAGCAAAGCCAAACTCTTCTTCATGGCCAAATGAACAGAAATCCTTAATCTTTTTCTTTCTTCTTCTTCTTCTTTTTTTTTTTTTAATTGAATCATAGCTGTGTACATTAAGGCAATCATGGGGTACAATATGCTGGTTTTATATACAATTTGAAATGTTTTCATCAAACTTGTTAACATGGCTTTCATGGCATTTTCTTAGTTATTGTGTAAGACATTTATATTCTACATCTAGTAAATTTCACATGTACCCTTGTAAGATGCACCATAGGTGTGGTCCCACCAATTACTCTCCCTCCACCCATCCTTCCCCTTCCCCTCCCTTCCCGCTCTCCTTTCCCCTTCTTCTTGGTCTATAATTGGGTTATAGCTTTCATAGGAAAGCTATAAATTGGTTTCATAGTAAGACTGAATGCATTGGATACTTATTCTTCCATTCTTGAGCTACTTTGCTAAGAAGAATATGTTTCAGCACCATCCATGTAAACATGTAA
>CAUYQV010194787.1:0-22136 GCA_963574575.1 Galagoides demidoff | reverse complement strand
TCACATCACCTTTGATAGAATTTCAGTTATGTGAAAATCTGGATTATAACAATAGAATTAATTTTTATGAAATAAACATCAAAAATTAAGCCTTATGAAATATGCATCATAAATTATGAATTATGAATGCCTTCATTTTATTACTCCTTTGAACATCGCTGGTTCATCAATACGTAAGCAATAATAAATAATGTGGTTGCTATTTTGCCAACTTTTATTCACATAAGAAATATAACTTTACATATATTTGAAAATCTTATCATAAAAGTATTTGTAAGGTGAAGGGTAAAAGCCTAGTTTTATTTAACAAGTTGTGAGCTCATGGGCCTTTATTTGTGTGTTTGCCCTGGGATCTTTGAATGCTAGGGGCAGCCCTGCCTTCAGCCCAGGGTGTTAGTGGCTTCTACTGTCAACTTCTCATTGCTTGCTTAGCTTCCTGGTTCTTCCATCACCCTTTCATTTTGCATAATTAAATAAATACATGTATATTTTCTTATGTCCCCTTCTTTTCTGCACGAAAAATAGAGTTATGGTTATATACTACCTCCTCCAACAGATATGTCGAAGTCCTAACTTCCAGTACCTCAGAATGTGATCCTATTTAAAAATAGTGTAATTGTAGATGTAATTAGTTAAGATGAGGTCAGATTGGAGTAGGGTGGGCGCCTAGTCCAATATGACTGGTGTCCTAATAAGAAGAGGAAACTTTGGAGACAGAGACGTACAGAAGGAAGATGATGTGAAGACGCACAAGAAGACTGTCAAAGACACAGGCAGAGACTGGAGAGAAGCATCTATAAATCAAGAAATATCTAGAATAGCCAGAAAACCCTGGATACTAGTGAGATAAGGACGATTTCTCCATCTTCACAGGGGCACTGCTTTTTTCCTTTTCCTTTTAATAGATGTAAGGGGTACAAGTTGAATTCTGTCATATGTATATATTGTGTAGTGGTGAAGTCTGAGCTTTGGGTTTACTCATCACCCAAACAGTTACCTCATAGGTAACTTTTTATTCCTTACTCCTGCCTACTTTTCCTTTTTATGAGTCTCCAATGTTTATTATACTACTCTGTGTACTCTTGAGTGGCCATGGTTTAATTCCCACTTGTGAGAACATATAGCATTCATTTTTCTGTTCCTAAGTTACATCACTTAGGATGATGGCCTCCAGTTCCATCCAAGTTGCTGTAAAAGACATTATTTCATTCTTTTTTTATTTCTGAGTGGTACTCCATGGTGTGAGTGTGTGTATATATGTGTGTGTGTGTATATATATATATCTCACATTTTCTCATCTACTTACTGATTTTGATGAGCACTTAGGTTGGTTGCAAAGATACTTGGTATGATTTTGAATTTCTTAGAATATTTTAAAGACTTGTTTTGTGTCTAACAAACTTTTTTTTTCTTTTTGAGACAAGTCTTACTTTGTCACACTTGGTAGAGTGCTGTGGTGTCATAGCTCACAGCAACCTCAAACTCCTGGGCTCAAGTGATCCTCTTGCCTCAGCCTCCTGAATAGCTGAGACTATAGGCGCCTGCCATTACACCTGGCCATTTTTAGAGACAGGGTCTTGCTCTTGCTCAGGTTGTTCTTGAACTTCTGAGTTCAGGTGATCTACTTTCCCTGGCCTCCCAGAGTGCTGGGATTACAAGAGTGGTCCATTGCACTGGGCTAGTCTATTTTGAAGAATGTTCCATGTGCTGATGAAATGTATACTCTGCAGTTTTGGGTGGGCTGTTCTGTAAAATCTGCTAAATACATTTGGTCTAATGTCCAATTTAATTCAAATGTTTCTTTGTTGATTTTCTGTCTCATTGATTTGTCTAGTGCTATGAGTGGGGTGTTGAAATCCTCTACCATTATTGAGCTGCTGTCTGTCTCTTTCCTTAGGCTTAGCAAAATTTGTTTTGTGAATCTGGGTGCTCTGATATTGGGTGCATATACATTTATGATTATTATAACCTCTTGCAGAATATATAATGACCTTGTTTGTCTTTTTTATACTGTTTTTGATTAAAAATCTCCTTTATCTGATGTAAATATAGCTACTCTTGCTCATTTTTGGTTTCCATTTGCATGGACTGTCCTTTTTACCCCTTTACTTTCAGTCTATATGTGTCTTTATAGGTAAAGTGAGTTTCTTATAAGCAGCATATATTTGGATCATGCTTTTTTTTAAATCATTGTGCCAATCGGTATCTTTTAAGTGTAACATTTAATCAATTTAAATTCAAGGTTAATATTGATATGTGAGGCTTTGTTCCCGTCATATTGTTGATTGAATTCTTGTTATTTTATATATTCTCTGTTTCTTTTTCTCTTTTTGTCTTTGTGGTTTGCTAGACTTCTGTTATGCTGTCATTTAATTCCTTTCTCTTCTTTCTTGGTGTGATTATTTTATTATACTTTGAGTTTTATGTTTTTGAATATGTTTGAGATGAATATTCATCTTCATTTAAGTGGAGTGCACTGGCATGATCATGGCTCACTGCAAACTCAAAACTCCTGCGCTTAAGTGATCCTCCCACTTTGCCCTCCCAAGTAGCTATGACTACAGGTAGATGCCACCATGCCTAGCTAATATTTTTTTTATTTTATAAAGATGGGGTTTCATTATGTCACCCAACCTGGTCTCAAACTCCTGGCTTCATGTGATACTCCTACCTCAGCCTCCCAAAGTACTTGGATTATAAGTGTGAGCCACCACACCCAGTCCTGTTTTGCTAATTTCAAAATTCTTTCTTTCACTTTGACTTTAGTCATTCTGATTATAATATACTATGGTGAAGTCCTTTTTGCAATGTATTTACAGAGGATCAACGGTACTCTTGTATCTGAATGTATAAATCAGTACACTGTGGTATCTGTGATTTCCTTGGTTTTGCTATTCCATGATGAATTTTTTTCTGGGGACTTGAATGCCAGATGAGCCATTCTTCCAGCCCCTGTAGTGATAGTAGTGAGCTGAGTATGCATGATTTAAGACCCCAGAACAGGTCTTTCTGGCAGCAATGTAAATGTGTTGGAGTAGGGGGCAACTCTTGGGCTTTTAGGTGGCTTGCTCTGAAGCTGGTAGCTGGAGCAGAGGGCTGTGGGTGGGTGGATTCTCACGCCACTGAGCAGCTGGTATGATGTGGCAGGTGGCAGTAGCTGTGGTGGAGCCACCCACTAGGACCCAAGGGGTGCTACTGGTACCTGCAATGGATTGGGCAGACTAGTTCCCAGTCCCACATTTGCTTATAACAGGTTGGTGGGTATTGTCCTAGGTGTGTTTAGGAAGGCTTGGTCTCTCCTGTCTCTCCCCACCTGGGTAGGGCTACAGCTGCATCAGCCCAAACAGCCTGCGGGTGGGACACTGTCTGGTTTTAAACTCCCCAAATGGTGTCTTGGCCAGAGAAGGTGGAGCCCTTCATAGCCATAGTGTGGAGTGCACTTTACTCAAGACTTGGTCTCACAACAGCCAATGGATGATCGTGGGTATTATCCTAGATATGTGTTATGAAGCCTGATTTCCCTCTTTAGCTGGGTGACAGCTACAGCCATGTGGGTTCAAACTTAGCCTGAAGATGGGGCACAGACCAGTGTCAAACTCTCCAAATGGTGCTTTGGGCCTGCAACTGGAAAGGCTAGGGTTTCAACCAGGCAAGCAGTATAGGCCAGAAACTGTGGAAAATGCTGTCTGCTCACATCTCAGTCTCAACAGCAGCCCAGTGCAGGGCAGTGGGGACCTTCCCAGGGTGTGTGGGAGCACCAAGGTGCTTCTGTCTCTCTCAGAGCCCTGCAGTGGCTGCAGGTCACTCACAGTTCCCTGATATCTAGGTTCTCACAGTGGCATCCAACTCAAGCAGCTCTAGGTTAAGGTGCTGGGGAGATTCCACGTGGGTTCCCTTTATGGAGCAATGTCTCTGTGTCATCTCTGAGCAGTATGCTAGTCCCACGACTTGTCTGGGTTGGGGGATTCTCTTGTATCCAAGACTGTAAAAGTTAGTCTGAGAGTGTGGAGCCCTGGAGGCTTCTTTCTTACAGTTTCCCTGAATCCAGAAGCTTTACCCAGCTCTTAGCCAGTCCCCAGCCAGGCAAGTTGTCCTGAACCATCTCCTTACCCATTTTTGGTACTTCCCATTATTTCCCTGGTGAATTCCAGCATTTTATCCTATACTATCTGTTAAAAATGTGACACTCTGCCTACTATTCTGGTTCCTTTCTGTGGAAGCGGGGCATAATTTGCTGTCTTGATCCTTTCTTCAACACCTTGATGTTGGACTGCTGGCCTCTAGATTGTGAGGCAATTTTTTTTTTTTTTGAGATAGCGTCTCACTTTCTTACCCCTGGTAGAGTGCTGTGGCATCAGAGCTCACAGCAACCACAAACTCTTGGGCTCAAGCAATCTTCTTGCCTCAGACTCCCAAGTAGTTAGGACTATAGATGTCCGCCGTAATGCCTGGATATTTTTAAGAGGTGGGGTCTCACTCTTGCTCGGGCTGGTCTTGAACTCGTAACCTCAAGTGATCCACCTGCCTTCATTTCCCAGCATGCTGGGATTACAGGTGTGAGCCACCTTGCTTGGTCAGGCAGTGGATTTTGGATGTTTTAAGACATCTAGTTTGTAGTTTTTTGTTTCAGAAGCCCTGGAAAACAAATATGGATAGCATACTGAAGATATTCTTTGCTTTTGTGTTTCTATAGGCTAGATACCTACAAGTATGTCCGCTGGGTCATAAGAAACATGTCTTTTTCTTCTTAACAGCTTCTCTAAATTGCCCTTCAAAGTGGCTGCATCCATTCATGCTCCTACCAGAAGTGCATAAGAGCATGGCCAACTTTTGACATTGATAGACACGTGCATTTTTCTTCATCTGATGAGTAAAAGGAATTATTTTTTAAAAATCTGAATTTCCTAGATTACTAATGAGGTTGAGTTTTTCCTCATATATTAATTTCCATTTGGATTTCTTCTGTAAATTGTCTTTATGTGGCCCATTTTCTGTTGTTATTTGTTTTATTCCCAATAGTTTGAATATTTCTTTATGAAGAAGATGCTCTTATTCATTTTAAAGTATTTCTAGGTTAGGAAGAGCTTTTAAATAGTAAGAATATTTGTTGGGGCCAGGTGTGCTGGGCCAGGTGTGATGGTTCATACCTGTAATCCTAGCACTCTGGGAGGCCAAGGCAGGTGGATTGCTTGAGCTCAGGAGTTCAAGACCAGCCTGAACAAGAGGCTAAAAAATAGCCAGGCATTGTAGTGAGAGCCTGTTAGTCCCCGCTACTCAGAAGGCTGAGGTAAGAGAATTGCTTGAACCTAGGAGTTTGAGGTTGCTGTGAGCTATGACTCTAGGGGACTCTATCAAGGTGACAAAGTGAGACTCTGTTTCAAAAAAACAAACAAACAAAACAAAAGAATGTTTGTTGGGTTTAATTGGTTGTCTTTTTAGCTTCTCCTGAGATGATCAAATGTTATTTATTTGACCTATTGATACAAGGGACCTATAATTATAAGGATCTTAAAAGCAGAGCAGTTAAATATTTTATGGGCAAGAGGACTGATGCCAATGTGGGGCATTCGAAACGTGTTTAGAAGGTGTGTCTAAGAGAGTGAAGAGGTCATTTTTAGAAAATAGGTCATCTTTAGAAAAGCCTTAGCAGGGTTTTGTAGGGGATATAAAGCGTTTGAACTGTCCTGCACAGGCAAGATGGAACTACTCCAGAATTTTGAGTAAAGGGTAAGTATAGAATTTAAGAAGATTAATATGGTGGTATGGTGGAGAAAGAAAAAAATAAAAGCAAGGAGAGGACTTACATGCCCACGGATGAAATGGAAAGAAATTTTTTCTATAATGACTCTAGGGAGGAAGAAAAGAAGCAAGGTCATTAAACACACTAATAAGGAGAGAAGGGTAACTGTTCAAGCATAAATACTAGCATGTCACAGACTTGGAGAACTGTGTTAGGAAAGCCTAATCTCAAAATAACTTTTGGATTACAAATAATGTCCAAACTATGCAAAATTCATGGCGAAAGCAGAAATAAGACCATGCAGGAGAGCTTTTCTCTGGACAAATGGAGTAATACTGATACATAGATAGATGGAAAAGAGAAAGCACACCTCGTCTGCTTTGATTTTGCTTCCAATTGACAATGTCAAGGAGAAGGATTTTCACACCGATGGTGGGATATGGGGTAGAACAAATATGGTAATTGGAGATAGTTCAGAGCGGGTGAAAAGACTGCAGGAAAATGTCTGTCTGCTCTGGGGGAATATGTATTCCAGGAAACTGAGAGAACTTTCAACGATGTCTCAACTTTTGTTGATGACCTTAGAGAAAGCTTGTGAAATATAAATGTTGCTTTAAAAAGAGGGAGTGATGTCAGCAAATGGACAAAGATGTAGATTTCACAAACCATTAATTAATGATCTTAAGGCCATTTTGTGAGCATGCTTCTAGAATAGCACAAGAAGGGGATGACTTATGGGGTCCTACAAAGGGAGGTGAAGATAATAGAACTCTACACAGAACATGTAAAAACATGATGGACAGACCAAATTTTCTTCTTCATAGGTTTGCATGACTGTTAGATGAAGGAAGTATGTAGTATTACCTAAAAAGAGAACTAATGATCAGGAGGTATCTGAAACCAGAGAAGAGCAAGTGTAAGGAAAGAATGAACGAGGCATAGTTAGCTCGGAGAAAAGGAGAGTTAGGGAAAGCGTGATGACTGGTGTCAAGTATGAGAAAGATCCTTGAGTGGAAGGCATTGTCTGTGGGTTTCTAGAAGGCGAAAACAAAGGCCAATGAGTAGGAGTTATGGAGACCTAGGATGACGCTTGGTATAAGAGAAAACTGTCTAACTACTACACTATTCAGGAGTGGAGTGGGCGGCTTGCAGACAGAGTGATTTTGTGATCACTTCAAATGTGCAAGCAAAAGCTGGTCATTCACTTTTGGGGGGAATGTTCTAGGAGAGATCATACATTGTTGTGTGACTGGGCCTTAAGTTTCCTTCTGATTTTGGGATTCTGTAATTCTAGAACAGTGTTGGTGCAAATGGGAAAGAATGGGTTGGCAACACAGATATTGTGATGGTGTAGCTAACAGAGTGGAAAGAATCAGAAAAAGAGGTAAGGAACCTAGATCACTCAGTTGATAAAAAAGGTAGTCATGCACTCATTTGAGGAAGAATCTCCCATTTCAGTCCTGAGGACCAGGATCATCCAACAACGGTGCAGGGATGCTCACGATAATTGCACTTCAAAGGAGGCCTCCAATCAGTGCCTTTAAAGGACTTCTGATATTTTATTAAGGACAAAAATTCAAAATAGAATTTCAATGATATTCAGAAAAGAGGAGGGCAATGTTATCATTTGAATCCCTTCTCCAGGAGGGCCAGAATCAGGGGATCACAAAGGGAGTGAGTAAGGCACATCTTGGGAGGCAGGCCCAAGGTATAGGCCAGGAGAAAAAGTTAAATAGCAAGAGCACAAAAGAGGTGGAACAATGGGAGAGGGAGGAAAGATGAGGACAAAATAAATGAGTACATTTATTGAGAACTGGGCAACTGCCTGGACTGCCAAAGGTCTCAAGGGCACCTTCTACAGCTAGTTCTAAGAAGAGATGAGAGAGGAACCAGTGTTACAGCCTGTCCAGGTTCATTGCCTCCTGCTAAAAAGTAAGCCAATACATTGAGACAGCAGGGGGTTTAGCAGGGGAAGAGTTTAATATTGCAGGTGCCACGCAAGGAGATGGAAGTTCTCAAATTTATCTCTCCAAAAATTTGGGAGAAAGGGTTTTAAGGATAGTCTGGTGGGCAAAGGGCTGGGCAGTTGGGTCTGCGGTTGACTGGGGTTGGGGAGGAACGATAGGGGTATAGAAATTGCCTTCTTTGCTGAGTCAGTTCTTGGGTGGGGGTGATAATATCAGGTAAGTCTGCCCCTCAGTACAGGCCACATGTCTGGGAGGGTCAGCCATTCCACCAGAATGCAGGGCCTGGAAGATATCTCGAAAACTAGACTTAGTTTTCACAAGGGTGATGTTATCTAAGGGAGCAACGAACAAAGCTAAGAATCTTTATGACCACCAGCTATTCCACCGAGTAGTAAGCAATTATAGGAAAGCCAGCTAGGGAAGAATGGCTGGTTGTATGTAGTATATATTTCCCCTACCACATTTCCTATCTTGTGGCCCTTTATTAATTATATAAAGGGCAGTTTCATCAGGAGACAAGCTTTGATGCTAGCTGTGTGCCTCGACTTCCTGAGTGACCTTGCAGATGTCATTTCATCACGCTGCCTTCTCTTTATTGACAAATGCAGGCACCCTGTTAGATTAAAAGTGCAGTAGGCTTAACCGAAGAAAATGGCTTCAGAAATCTAAGACGTTGAACTGTGTGTAAAGTGTTTGCACTTGTTTTCCTATTTTCAAGGCTGGGGCCGGGGCCAATTGATAAAGAGACAAGTAGAAAGGAAGGTGAGAAGACACTGTGGCCAAATCGCTTGGCTCTGCCTGGACATCCTGGGAACGCAGAGGGGTGGGATCTGGCCAAGGGCACATGCCTGCAGCCCCTCTACCGGCCAGGCACCCCAGATCCAGCGGGCACCTCAGGCTGTGCTGTCTCTTCTGCAAATCCCATTGCAGAATCCGGGGTGCAAAAGCGAGGCACGCCCCTCCCCCACTAGATGGCACTGAAACGCCTCGATCAGGATTTTTAAAATGAAGGAAGGAAGAAAAAAAAAAAAACACGACAAAAAGAATATGGTGGAGGTGCGTTCTGTTTTGGCCCACCAGCCTTGTTGTGCAAAGCAGGGTACCGGGACTCTGTTTT
Source organism: Galagoides demidoff (assembly GCA_963574575.1). Taxonomy (NCBI): domain Eukaryota; kingdom Metazoa; phylum Chordata; class Mammalia; order Primates; family Galagidae; genus Galagoides; species Galagoides demidoff. The sequence goes on along the minus strand of CAUYQV010194787.1, from coordinate 13,312 downwards.
TTTCCCAGGGCAGCTCTCGACCCAGCAATGTGGGAACTCATTTTTGGAGTGTGGGTGAAAATGGGGAGTAAGCATTAGAGTGAAAAGCCTAGTGTTTGAAGCTGGGAGGGAGCTCTCAGCCTTTGCGGCGCTGTCTCACGTGAGCGAAGTAGGGGCGGGGATGGTGGTGGCGGCGGCGGTGCTGGGATAAAGCGGGGCTTGCCTGGGGCCCACCCCTTCAAGGTCTGGGGTCCTAGAGCCCCCAAAAGCCTAAGGCCAGCTGCCACCCACACAAAACGACAATCCTGCCCAGAGATTTGCTGTAACCTCACCTCCCTTACAAAACACGAGTCCTCAAGTGTTTTCAAAATATCTGCTGACCCCCTCCCCCCATTAAAATCCTCTTCTTGTCTTGAATGGATAAGACAAATCTCTTCTTTCTTTTCCTGCTGAGCAGGGAGGGCAGTGGGAGGTGGGTGTCCGGCTCTAGCTTGGGACTGGACCCAGGGCTGGCCGTGACAATCTAGCGGCTGCTCTCAGCTCAGCCCCGGGTGGAGACTCCAGTAGCTAGCAAGGTAGCGCCTGTGGCTTTCCGGGGGAAAACAAAGATCTAATGCAATCCGACACCATCGAACGAAACCCGGGACGCAGGGAGCTCGATCAGCCGCTCTGAAGGCGGACTCTTCAATAAACAGTCTTTCTTTTAAAGAACTGGGGTGGATTCGGGAGACATTTCCACCGCTGAAAGAGAGAAACAGGGGATGTGGGCAACATCCCTAAATTTATAATAATACATGTGAAGATGCTACATACCACATGTATGTATATGTGCATAAATATGGATGTGGTAGGGCACATACCTATCTAGACACCATTAACTTGCCTGGTCAAAGAATAAAGCTTAGACATTTCATGCCTGGGAAATGGTGCAGTTTATCTTTAAGGAGGCTAGAAAAATAAGAGATGAGGCTCACGTTGCACAGATGACATCACTAGCTTTTGGCTGCGCGCTCCGTGTTCTCGTCTGTGAGCTTTAGCCAAGGCTGCAGCGCCCGGCGCCCGAGCGGAGAGCGCGGCAGCGGCTTCCTCCGGCGCCTGCACCTGGGCGATGCGATTTCCGGAGCCCCCCAGGCGCAGCCTGGGCTCTCGCTCCTACCAGGCACCGGCCGAGCTTGCGAGGCCTCGGAGCCGCAGCGACTAGAGGGGCAGGCAGGGAGGGAAAGCGGAGCGACCCAGCCTCCCTCCCCCACCCTCGCCCCATTCACCTCGGCTACCTCCGCGCGCTGAGAACCGGATCGTGAGACGCCGAGGCCGGGACGGGATTCTCTGCAAGCTGCTGTGAGCTGGCATCTCTGTGCCCGGGTAGGCTGCGAAGAAAATGGTGCAGTCTGCGAGTGGCTGAGCCCAGCTAGGCAGAGCAGACCGAGTGCCAGAGTGTCAGGGGCTCAGGTGGCGGGAGAGGGGGCGGACCGTTTCGAGGGGCCGGGACCTGCGGCATTTTCTTTGCACCTGGACAGCAAGCTCTCAGGGATATGGGAGCCAGATGAAGTGAGGCGGAGGCGTCGCGGGAGAGGCAGGTCTGGAGGCGGCCAGGTGGACACTCCAAGCAGAAGTCGGTGCTGGGGAGAGCTGCATGACGCCCCGGGGGCTCGCTGCAGGGCAGGCCACGCGCCGCGACGGCGCGACCTGTCCATGGTATTGAAGGTGCTGCGCGCCGAGCTCCGAGCGCCCCGCAAGCTGCGCGCTGCCCAGCGCGCCCCTCCTCGGCTTAGCCCGCCCATCTCGCCCGCCAGGTGCCGCCCAGTCTCCGCAAACCTGGGGCTAGGACTCGTCCGGTAAAGCCGCCAGGCTAACCGCGCCGTCGTTCTGAATGGCGAGGCCAGAGGCAGGCGACCAGGGAGCTCATAGGGAAATGTGGGCAGAGACCAGGCGTCCGCTGGGAGTCCGCTTCTGAGTGCAGCGCACGGGCCACAGGGAGCAAGGGACCTGCTGGTGACCAGAGGAAGGAGATTTTTAAAAGACCCGGCCAGTAGATAAAGAATATTTCTGGGCACGCGCCCCAGGTCTTCGCTTGCAGACTAGAAGGGGGAGAGTCCCTGCGCAGGAGACCCAGGCGGGACTCGGGACAGCCGGCCCTGGCACCTGGAGGCTTCTTTCGCTGGCCGGCGAATCCTGCTGTCCAGCGGCTCCTTCTGACTACCCACCTCCAGTCTTCCCCCAGAAAGCCAGGCGACTCGGTACCATCACCAGCCTGCACTAAGGAGTCCCCACAAGCCCCGCTGCAGTCGAGAACGCTTGGCATTTAGTTTCTGGCCCCAGGGCAGAGGCGACGGGCTGTAAACCGGGACGGCAGGTTGTGAGCAGTTGCTTCCTGCAGGGCGGGGAGGAGGCGGGAGGTAGCCGTGTTGGGTTCGCTGCCGCCGGAGGCTGCACCTGCCCCGGAGGATGCCCAGGAGCCAGCGGGAGCCACTTCGGATCAGAACTTTTTAGGCTACCCGCCCCTATCGCCGCAGTCCCCAGGCCGCGCACCGGTACGTGGGGGCAGAGGGGGCGCCGCCGCGCTAGTCCCTCTCGTGGCCCGTCTCCCCACCCCCAGCTCGGCCGCCTGCCGCTTTGTTCCGGGCGCGCCGAGGGAAGGCGAGGCTGCGGCGGATCATGCCCATGGTGTAGCCGCCAAGTGGAGGCATGGCTGCCGGAAGGTTACTGCTCTACACGGGCCTCTCGCTAGCGCTCTGCGCCCTCGGCATGCTGGCCGTGGCCATCTGCTCGGACCACTGGTACGAGACGGACGCCAGGAAGCACAGGGACAGGTGCAAGGCCTTTAACACACGCCGGGTCGACCCTGGCTTCATTTACAACAATAACAACAACTTGCCGCTCCGGGCGAGCCGCTCGCGCCTGGACCGCTGGGAGGGCAAACTCCTCCGGGCCCGGAATCGCCGGCAGCTCTTCGCGATGAGCCCTGCGGACGAGTGCAGCCGGCAGTACAACTCCACTAACATGGGCCTCTGGAGGAAGTGTCACCGGCAGGGCTTCGACCCGGAGATCGCCGCCCTCATTCGGAAAGGTAAGCTTTAGGCGCTAGGCGTGGCGCTGCGGAGAGCCCGGCGCCTCCAGGCCCCGCAGCCCCTCGCCTGTCTTCCCCTGACCACAGCTGTCAGATCTCCTAGTTCGGCAAGGTGCAGTTATCCCCGCCTAGAAGTGGCCAGAACTTGGCTCCCAATGGCCAATAATGAAGCGTGGTGGAGACTAACTCTCTTGCCTGCCTTTTGCCTTGCGCTTGTCTGTCGGGATTTGAGTTGAGTAGCATGGTCTCGGGTTTTTATACAGGATAAGTCTTCATTAGCCTCTAAGAAGAAAGGAAATCTACGACGACGTTGTTCATGCTCCTAAAGGCAGCCCTTTGAGTGATGTATGTGTGTGTGGGGCAGGTAGATAGGCTCCCAATTTGAATCTTTGTTGAACTCATTCAATCAAGGGAAGTTGGGAGGAACATCTCACAGAGAAGGCCTTATTCACAGCAGAAACGTTTGCTGAATGGTTTGCTATACCAGGCATGGTGCAGGCATTGGTCATATAAACATCAGTAAATCATAGGCCCTGCTCTATAGCAGCTGAAAGCCTATTGACCAGTAACATCCTAACACAATTCTTTATTTCTCCTTTTGAAAAAATGGTTGGCAGTAGCAGCAATGTGCACTGAGTATTAGCAGGATGTGATCAACACAAAAAATGTAGTTCTTTGGGTAACACTGAAGTGGCCATTTCAGAGAAAAAAAACTAAGATTTTTTAGAAGATTTACATAAAAAATACCCAGTGTACCAAAACAGAAAACAATCTGCATTTACTAATGATAAAAATTTGATGCTTTAATATGGTCACATGAATTAATTCTGCTTATCTGATGCAATTGTAAATCTTGTATGATTTATACTTTGGGGGCCATCCTGTTTCTCATTAGAAATTTGAAACCCACTAGAATATTGTGTAAATGTGTACTAATATTGCTCTGAAGAAAGAAATTTATTCTCTTCTGTAGTAGCTGCATCCTGGGAGAATGTGCAGGTTTTGTGAATCTTGTCCCCCCCCTTTTCATTCTCTTCAACTATTAAATGGTGATGCCAAGGTGACAGTGATGCTGTTATCTGCAAAGTGCTTTGAGGCCAAGGCATAAAGCATTCTTAATGTTTCTTATTATGATGCTGTGAGGTTTGCTGATGTTTTAAAATAATGTTTGTGAGAACCAATGTTGTTCTTTGATTTATAAACATTTGTGTTGAAATTGATCACAAGAAAAATCGTTGATTTAAAAAAAGTCAACTGTTTAAGAACAATAAGCAGTGGGTATGATCTGAGTGGCCGGATCAGGTTTAGGCAAGGTAGCTTCAGAAAGAGAGTCCATCTTAGTGTGTGTTTTGTAGCTTCTTTAGAATGACTAGGGATTTTCAGGGATTTAGTTATGGGTACGTGAGTAATACCCTCTTTGTTTCATGATTAGGTTCTTATTAGAGCAGAGTGACCCATTTGGAGCACTACAACTTTTGTAAAGATGGATAGGATATTAGGGGTTTTCACTACAGAGCAACTTGGGTTTGGATTTAGAATCAGGAAAACAAGAGGAAGTGGAATCGTTTTTGATGATGGGTCACTTTATGACAGTCTTCAGATTCTCGGATTTATAAAGTGTCATTTTATCTATTGTTTCTGCTTTCTTTTAAGATGGAAGCGGGAGGAAGTTAGCTGAAATGTGAGGGAGAATTCAAGTTATTAAGACTGGCAAACACTGGCAGGATTTGCTGAAGGATGTTCTTGAATTTCCTTCCTTGAATGCCTTCTAGAACAATTCAGGTATCGTGCTGTCTGGTAGGGGTTAACCCCACTTAGAGAAAGGGGGATGGAATGCACGGCTTCTGGAGGCTCCATTCAGGGCTTTGATTCCCTGTTGCTCTGCTTGGCAGTCTGACTAGAAAGGTTGACTTGGCCTGTGCACCAGAGGGATTGGTTACCATAGCGACATGTTCTTCCGGTGAAGCTGGAAACACAGTGACAGGGAAAGGGATAGGGGAAGAATGTACAACATTTTGACTTTGTATTGACTGATTTTTAATTGCAGCAACAGAAAATGGACATGGCACAGCAGGGGTATTGAGTACACTGATACCTGGAGTTGGCAGGGCATTGTATTTCACTTGAACTAATGGAAATGGTATTCCCCATCACCCCCAAATACAGCAATCACTGTCAGCTGTAGGCACCTGCTTACCACGGCTGTTTCTGTCCATTTGACATTCTCGTTAGGTATTATTGAGATAGATGGCATGCCAACCGTACAAATCTTGAGAGACTTAAGGTCACTATCCTCATTTTTAACCCTAAACCTGATCTTTGAAAACCAGATCTTCTTTTTCTCAGCAGCAGTAGACACATTTTGGAAATAAGTACATCTTATAGTATAATTCACCAGTAATATGTAGAGCGTAATTTGTAGACTTAACCACTGTGTGTTCTAGATGGGCTGATTCCATAAGGAAGTTAAAATGATGTACCTGTATTTAAATTTAAGACATCGTAGGGAAACGTCTCTTGCATTATTCCCGAGGAGCCTTAAGAGATATCTTTGACTTTTGTCTTTTTTGAAACATCTTAGATTAAAATTCTGGAAAGGGAAGGAAAAGCAGAGAAAAGATTGTTTAAAATCTATCAATATTATGGGAAAATCAGAGATTTAGCTGAATGACCTAAAGAATTCAGTTATTTGTGAAGTCAATGTTCATTACACTAGAAAGTGCTATTTGTGCGTTTTTTAAAATCAAACTTCATAAGTAATAAGAAAACAAATGTCAAATCTCTATCTTATTTGAAGACAAAGTCCTTTGGATCCATATTCTTTCTGAAACCCATTTTCCTCAACACCCTGCTGCCGTGCTGTACTCACCAGTGTATTTCTGGTCACTATGTGTTTATTTATTTGCATTATTGAACTGTAAATTACAGGAGGGCAGGAAAGACAATCATTTGTTAGGTATACCTGCTAGGTGTTTGGTATTTGGGAGATGTCTCATATAAATTGGGTTCACAGAAATGTACCCATCAAGAGCTTATCCTAATTGTAGAAATACTTGCATGGGAATCCAAATAAAAAAGGAGTTACAAAATCATGATGAAAAGATGAACCAGTGTGACTTTCAGGCCAAGTTAATATGGCAACAGATGCTACATAATATACCAAAGGAATACACGAAAACAAAAGCTTTGCCAAGGAATAAAGGAAACATGCAGTGCTTTTTTGGGTAACACACATAATCACCCAGGGGCATTATTTTTCATGTTACATGAGATTTTAATTATTTCCTTCCTGGAGGTAGGATTGGATAGGGGGTGCAGCAAAGGGAGAGTACCCTGAATTCCCATTGACTGTGACCATGAGGACTCTTAAATCAGGTCCTCTTGTCTTCTGGCTTTTACACTTCTTCCATGTCTCCCTAGTAAGTTGCTACAGGCCTGGGGACAGATCAATGACACGACCAGTTTCTGAAATCCAGCAGACTTCCAGACCCTTAGGAGGAGGAGCTATAGGTAGGATTTTTTTTCCAGGAAACTTCAAGGGAACATTGAATATTCTCTGGTTTGTACAATACTGAAATGTTCTATTGATATGGTTTGAAATAAGAATACCATGCGATGAAGGCTATGTTAACCAGTTTGATGAAAACATTTCAAAGTGTATATAAAACCAGCACATTGTACCCCATGATTGCCTTAATGTACACAGCTATGATTTAATTAAAAAGAAAAAAGAAAAAAAAGAATACCTTCAACTGATACTCCAAGCATTCAATTATTCAAAAATTTGCATTAAGATGGACTTTGACCTAAATGTTTCCACAATCATAGAATTACTATGTTAATTACTATAATAATATTCTGAAAATAATGTTATACAATATTGCAGATATTTAAAAATTAATAATGTGATCAGTAACAACTTATTGTACATGTATTATATGATTTTCCACAATCATAGAATTACTATATTAATTACTATATTAATATTCTGAAATAATGTTAATACAATATTGCACATATTTAAAAATTAATAATGTGATCAGTAACAACTTACTGTACATGTATTATATGATGGGCACACGTCACTAGGATGAAGGGATGCATAAGACCCAGTTCTCAAACTTCTCACAGTCTGTAGCATCATCAAGAATAAATTATAACTACAGCATGACGAGAGCAGCACCAGAGATTCCGAGAAACACAGAAGCAGCAATGGGAGATTGTGTGGGCAGTGTAAAACTTGTCCCGAGGAAATGAAATCTGAACAAGATTTTGATGAGGGTTGGAGGTGGATGGGGAGGAGAGGCATTTTAGGCAAAGGGGTCGGCTTCTGCAGATGCCTGGAGGCATGGAAGTGTGAGTGGTGATTTCTGTGACCAGGAAACAAGCAGGTTAGGAGCTAGAGTGCAGTCAAGGACCAGGTTAAGGGGCTTGTATATCACATCCTCTAGAGCTATGCTGCCCAGTGGGGTAGCCACTAGTCACATGCATGTGGCTATTTAAATTTAAAATAGCAAAAATTGAATATTCATTTCCTTAGTTGAATTGGCTACATTTTCTTTTTGTTTATTGTTGGGGAAACATGGAGGGTGCAAAGAGCCCCGTTATACTGCTTGCATTTGCTGGGTAAAGTCCCTCTAATAATAGTGTCCCATCCCTGAAAGGTTTGTCACACACCATGGCCTCACACCTGACTCCATCATTCCCTCTCTCCACTCCCCCATTCCCCACCCCCCACCATGTACTAGCATCAATTATCCTCATATCAGAATTGAGTCCATTGGATTCTTGCTTCTCCATTCTTGTGATGCTTTACTAAGAAGAATGTATTTCAACTCCATTCAAATTAATACAAAAGATGTAAGGTCACCATCTTTTTTAGTGGCTGACTAGTATTCCATGGTATACATATACCACAGATAATTAATCCATTCCTGGACTGGTGGGCATATAAGTTTTTCCCACAATTTGGCAATTGTAAATTGGGCTGAACTGGCTATATTACAAATGCTGGGCAGCCATATGTGGCTGGTGGCTATTGTATGGGAAGTGCAGATTACAGTGAACATTCCCATCATCAGAGAAAGTTCTGTTGGACTTCACTACCAAGAACCAATAGCCTCTCCAAAAAAAAAGCATGTACTTTGTTTCTGATGAGGCTGATTACGTGGTAACTTGGGCTTAAATTTAAGTATGTCATTCTATAGTTTAAGAAACTTTGCTACTTGAATGTTTTGGGCAGGAGGTCAGTCAGTTATACTAAATCTATATTTTATTAATTGTTCATTATTGACTCACAAAATTCTCACATGGTCCTCCCTTCTTGCCCTTTGTCCCTCTCCCTGACTTCATTAAAAATCATTTGCATACGGTCAGGTGTGGTGGCTGACGCCTGTAATCCCAGCACTGTGGGAGGCCAAGGTGGGTGGATCACTTGAGCTCAGAATTCGAGACTAGCCTGAGCAAGAGTGAGACCCCATCTCTACTAAAATGAAAAACTGGTGCAAGAGGATCAGTTTGAGATTGCTGTGAGCTATGATGCTACAGCACTCTACCAAGGGTGACAAAGGAAGACTGTCTTAAAAGAAAAAAAAATCATTTGCGACAAAGTTGGTGTGGCGACAAAGATATTACTAATGATAAGAGTTGAATTTAATGCCAGGTACTCTTCTAAAAGTTTTTCATATGTTAGCTAACTGATTGTTCGTTATGGTGCTATGAAGTAGGTATTAATATTATTTTTAACTCCCATTCTACCATGAAGGGAACTGAGGCACATCAAGGTCATAACTTGCCAAGTCTCAACAGGTGTAGGTTTGGGAACTCGCCCACTGCATCTGCTGCCACCTTAGAATCTGTTGGGGGAGGGGTGAGGTGGAGGAGACACAGGCATATCATTTTCTCAAATTGAAAACAAAAAGAAAGTAATACTTTTAGAATCTCAATTCTACATTCAGGTACTTGAGATGGCTCACTTCAAATGTTTTGAGACCCACTGGCCAAAACTCATACCCCGCTTGTTGTACAATTTTTAAATATTTCCTTTGTTTACTTTGCTCACTGTGGTAGATGCTGAAGTTATAGATGAGTTTATGAAGTGAAGGACTCGGTCATTCATATAGCAAATATTTATTCAGGGCCTGTGGGCTGGGCCTCAAGTTCAGTGTTGGACAAAGTGGAGAAGCTTCTATTTCAGGAGGGAGAGATGACAATAAACAAATACCTATGGAATCAAGGTAATATCCAAAAAGTTAATCTATGTGTAATATAACCCAAGGTCAGTGAGCCATGAAGTATCGGCCCTTAAGAAGCACAAAGAATGACAAGTAAGCCGAAAATGAAATATAGCCTGTGCCATTCAACAACCGTCTGGTCAACAGTGAACCTTGTAGTTGGTGGTGTCCCCATGAGATCACAATGGAGCCAAAAATTCCCATCACCTAGTGATGTCCTAGATGTGGTAGCACGACACGTGACTCACATGTTTGTGGTGATGCTGCTGAAAACAAACCCACAGCACTGCCAGTCATATAAAAGTCTAGCACGGACAGTTATGCACAGTACGTAACGCTACATCATACACAGTTCCACTGCTGGTTTTGGAATTTACTATACTATGCTTTTTATCATTATTTAGAGTGTGTGCCTTCTACTTATATAAAAAAAAAAGTTAACTGTAGAACAGCCCGAGGCAGGTCCTTCAGGAGGTATTCTAGAAGCTGCCGTTGTTAGGTAGGAGTTGGCCGCTCATTGCCCTGAAGGCCTTCCAGTGGGCCCAGATCCTGATCCTGTGTAAGCCGAGGCTAATGTGTGTGTTTGTGTCTTAGTTTGTAACAAAAATGTTTTTAAAAAAGAAAAACAATGAAAAACAGAAAATAGAAAAAAGCTTATAGAAGAAGGATCTAGACTTTTGTATAGCTGTACTGTATGTTTTAAGCTAACGGTTATTATAAAAGAGCCAAAAAGTTTAAAAAATTTAGAAGGTTATAAAGTAAAAAAGTTAGAGTAAGCTAAGATTAATTGATTATTAAAGAAGTGTTTTAACAATTAGTTTAGCGTGAGCTCAGTGTACAGCGTTTAGAAAGTGTACGGTAGTGTACCGTAGTGTCCTGACCCTTCACATTCGCTCCCCCCCACTCACTCCCCCAGAGCAACGTGCCATCCCACGAGTCATGATAAGTGCCCTGTCCAGGAGTATTGTCTTTATCCTTCATACTGTATTTTTACTGTTTATGTTTGTTTACGTTTAGCCACACAAACACCCTGATCGTTAGTTGCCTACACTATTCAGTACACCACCCTGCTGTGCAGGGTTGGAGTCTAACCATACAGCCCAGCTGCGTGGTAGGCTAGACCTTCTAGATTTGTGTAAGTACACTTATGATGTTTGCTGAAATCACCTAATGACACATTTCTTTATCCCTGTCTTTAAGGTGATGCATGAATATAGTTCGATTAGTTTTAATCTGATAACAGGGAGGCTTTGGGTGCTGTGGGGAAAAGACAGGGCAGACCTAACATGGACTGGAGTTCAGGAGGTTTCCTTAGCTGAGTGCCTCAGAGCCTGGCTTTCTCTCTGCATTCTTTACTGACTTCCTGAAAGGCAGAAACTATTTAATTTCTCTTTTCATTTCTTTTTCTGTTTTTTTTTTTTTTTTTTTTAATGAGACAGGGTCTTGCTCTGTTGTGGGAGCTAGAGTGTTTGGCATCATCATAGCTCACAGCAGCCTCAAGCTATCCTCCTGCCTCAGCTTCCCAAGTAGCTGGGACTGCAGGCATGAGCCACTGTGCTTGGCTAATTTTTAAATTGTTTTGTAGAGATGGTGTTTTGCTGTTGCCCAGGCTGGTCTCAACTTCTGATCTCAAGTGATCCTCCTACCTTGGCCTTCCACAGTGCTAGGATTCTAGGTATGAGCTAACATGCCTGGCCATGAACTATTTAATTTCTAAAACACATATGGGATTCTGTACTTAGGTCCTGAGAAACTATTGGCTGACTGATTAAAAATCTTAATCCTAAGATATACTCGTGTACAGACAAACACATGCAAACACCTTTAGTCTTTTATACATGGCATGCACCCCCTTGACTCAGTTGGCAAATGGATGGATGGGTAAAGAGATGTATGGGTAATGGGTTATTTTGCTTTTTTTTTTTTCTTATAGAGACAGAGTCTTGCTCTGTTGCCTGAGCTGGAGTGCAGTGGTGTGATCATTACTTACTGCAGCCTTGAACTCCTGCACTTGATCAATCCTCCCACTTTAGCCTCTTGAGAGGTAAAAGGACTACAGACACATGTCACCATGTCCTGCTGATTATTTTTCTTTTTTACAAAGACGGGTCTTGCAATGTTGCCAAGGCTGGTCGTGACCTTCTGGTTTCAAACAATCTTCTTGTCTCAGCCTCCCAAAGTGCAGAGATTACAGGCATATCTGGCCAAGAGAGATGTTTTGAGCCCCTGCTGTGTTGCAGGGCTCTTTGCTAGATATGGAGAGAACAGAGGCATAGTTGTGTCCTTGTCCTAAGGGAGCTTACTCTCCAGCTCATGGTTTCCCAAGTTCACTGTCATGTGTGGTTGGATCAGGCTCTTCCTCAGAAGGTCATGTCTGCATCAACTGGATTGGGATCAACTGGTCAGGGAATGTAGGAGTGAGATATTTTTATTGTGTCAACAAAGTCCAGAGCCTTTTTTCTGTTCCAGAAGGTCGGTTTATTTATTCTTTTACTGTAGGATCAATTAGAGGATCAATTCCGTATATTCCACTTTGGACTTTCAGTTAAAAATATTTTTTCCCTCTCTGCTATTAGAAGGTAATCCTAGGCCTTCAGGCAGAATGCTAAACATGCTCTGGGTTCATTTCACCCTTCACACACACACACACACACACACACGTGCACACTCATCTGGAGAGACATTAGAGTCACAACTTTTTATTCAGATGCAGATACTTTTATAACTTATTACTCTAAAACAATACACAGAGAGCAAGGGAATGTGTACCTTGGTGGATGACGGAATAGATGGAAAAATTATTCTGTCTTGACTGGACACCTGCTTTTGAGAGAATGTGTACATTCTTTCCAGGACTTTCTTTCCTCATCTGCCACATAATGGGTTTGGATTCTGTAAATTCCAAGATCTTTCACACTCTAACATTTGGTGAGAAAGTTACATTTAGGTGACAGAGGGTAGGTAAGAGGTCCATAGATGAGTGAAGGTGGAAAGACAGGAAGGACAACTTGGGGAGGAGAAGAGGCAGAGGAATGCAGAGAGATTTCTAAAGGACTCATCCTGGGTGCTAGCTTCTCATAGGAAAAGCTAATTTCTTAGATAATACAATCATGTCATAAAAATGACTTTTTTCTCTTTCTAATGATTTGCAATGCAATTTTACAGATGAGGGTTAAAAATTTTAAAAGCCATTAGAGAAAAGTGGTGATAGATGCACGACCATGTCAGTATAACTGAGACCACTGAACTTTAAATATGGTTAAAATGGCCAATTTTATGTTGTGTATATTGTACCCCAATTAAAACACATGGGCAAATTTTTGTATTTGATGGAGAGATGACCTGGGTTCTATTCCATGTGTAGAATACTTCATAGCCAAGACTGTAATTCATGCAGCATATTTACTGAACATCTACTATGTGCAGGTACCAGCCCAAGTGTGCTTAGGATATAGAAGTTAAAAAGAATAACAGACAAAATTCCTGCCCTCATAGGGCTTACATTTTTTTTGAGCTTTAGATTTTTTTCTTTTTTTTGTAGATAATAATAAAAATAAAAAATATTATTAATATTAAAATTATAAAATATTAAATTAAAAATATTAATATTTTTTATTTTTATTATTATTAAATGATAGCTGTGTACATTAATGCAGTCATGGGGTACAGTGTGGTGTTTTCACATACAGTTTAAAATATTTTCATCAAACTGGTTAACATAGCCTTCATGTCATTTTCGTAGTTATCGTGTTAAGATGTTTGTATTCTGGCTCGGCGCCTGTGGCTCAATCTGCTAAGGTGCTAGCCACGCACACCTAAGGTGGCGGGTTCGAATCCCCAGCCCGGGCCCGCCAAACAACAATGATGGCTGCAACCAAAAAATAGCCGGGCGTTGTGGCGGGCGCCTGTGGTCTCAGCTACTTGGGAGGTGGAGGCAGGAGACTCGCTTGAGCCCAGGAGTTGGAGGTTGCTATGAGCTGTGATGCCATGGCACTCTACCCAGGGGGACAGCTTGAGGCTCCGTCTCAAAAAA
>CAUYQV010194784.1:0-12344 GCA_963574575.1 Galagoides demidoff | reverse complement strand
CCGCCACAACGCCTGGCCATTTTTTTTTTTTTTGGTTGCAGCCATCATTGTTGTTTGGCGGGCCCGGGCTGGGGATTCGAACCCGCCACCTTAGGTGTACGTGGCTGGCGCCTTAGCCGATTGAGCCACAGGCGCCGAGCCCCATATGGTAATTATTAAGGACAAAGAGAAAAGCAGTAATTGAAGAACGGGGAAGCCCTCCTTTAGCAAGCGGTCAGCCAGCACCCCTAGGAATGGGGAGACCGGTTGGTCTGTCTCTGGGGATGACGCCCTGGGGAGGGCACTGGTTTGTTCTCAGCATTCTGACCAAAGGTGCCTGAGCTGATGGAACCGTGAGGAAACGTCAGGCTGCCCTGAACTGAGGCACATACCACAGAGTCACAGGGTGGCATGCTTCAGAAGTGGCGAGGTCTCGAAACATAAAAACAAAAGTGTCTCAGATGGAAGGGGACAAAGGAGGTGTGACAGCTACGTGCCATGTGGGACCCTGGGTTGGATCTCGGACCCGAAAGGTGCCATTAATGAGATAATGGGTCAAACCCATTGCACACTGTTAACGTAACGCTCCGGGTTTCCTCTGTGTGCAGTATCTCTCTAAGATGTGAACTCTTGGGGAAACTGGAACGCAACCTACTGCTTTTGGAGACATTTTGTAATTCTGAAATTATTTCAGAATGAAAAGTCAAAAAATCAAAGCAAACCAAAACCACAATGCAGATGAATAACTGCAGGGTGGCTGGGCACCCACACAGGAGAGAAGAGAATGGAGAGAGCCTGGGGCAGTGCCCGGGAAGGGCTGCCCAGGGGAATGCGGTTTCTCTAATGCCTCATGAAGACAGACAGCCGGGCACAGAGCAGAGGGAAGGAACAGCGCGGCTGACAGCCACGAGGCAACGGAGGGCTCGCCTGTGCAGCGCTGTAGAGCACGGCACAAGAGGACAGCAGGGTCTGGAGGACAGTTTCGTTCTAAAAGGAGGGGAGAGTGGCCTATTTACACAGGTCCTGGGGGCTGAAAGGAAAACATGGACGTCACTCCAAGTGCTCTGGGAAACCATTGGAAGGTTTTGGCTATCACATAAATTTCCTTTGAGACACAGGGAGGATTTGAAGTATGTTCCAAAGTGGGTCTATTTAACTAGTGCCAGCCTCTCTGTGAGCACAGGAGCTCGGCCGTCACACGTAGCTTTTTTTGCACACAATGAAGCCTATTGCATACAACCAGCCTTTAGTAAGGGGGGTGCAATGAACTTTGGCTTTGGATGGCCTTTGATAATCTGTTGTGGATTGAATATATCCCCCCTCCAAAAAGTACATGTTCAAGTCCAATGCCGTGGCTATGACATTTGGACATGGGAGTCTGTGCAGATGTCATCATCAAGTTACAGTGACGGAGACTAGATTAAGGTGGCTCCTGATCCGGTGATCGGTGCCTTTGTGAGAGAAAGGAGAGGGAGATTTGGATGTAGAGACGCAGGCAGAGGAAACCCACAGAGAGGAAAGGTGATAGTTGCACGAAGACCGAGGCAGAGATCGGAGTGACACAGCCACAAGCTAAGGACACCTAGAGCCCCCGACACTGGAAGAGGCCAGGAGAGACCCTCCCCTGGCGGCTCCTGAGGGAGCTTGCCCCTGCCCACAGCTCGTTTTTGAACTTCAGACTTTCTGACTCCATAGGATGAGAGCCGCTGGGTGTGTGGGCTTTGGCCAGAGCAGCCCCGGGGAACTCATAGGCTGTCCTTGAGCACAAGGTGAAATGACAGAGTTGCCGCGGGCTCCCTCGTCCGTTTTCCCTGCCCCACCCTATTTGCCACATCACAAGTCACTTATGCATTTGCTTATTAAATGCCACTTACTTTAAAATTACCCAGTATTTTAAAATCAAATCCCGGTCGCCCTCCCCCCTTTAGAAGGCAGCTCCTAGCAAAATGGGCTGTGAAGGCACAAGCTGGCGATGAGACCCGCGCCTGCTTTTTCACACCCTTGAAGCCAGCGTGTGACTGCTGAGCTAGGAAGTGCTCGCCACTGCACCTGAAAGCACCTCACACCCACCCTCGCCTTCCTGCCTTGCTTCGAGAACCTCAGGACAAGCCAATTAGGAGAGGAAAAATGCTTTTCTTTTGTTTTCACTCCAAAAGAAAGGCGAGTGAAGAGCTGCTGTCCCCCCATCTCCTCTGGCGACAAGCCTGCGTCTCTGCCTGGCCCTCCTCCCCTGCTCTCGCTGTGATCTTTGAAGAAAACGTGGGTTGTGGACACGGGAGTGAAACCCGTCCAAGCCTTTGTTGTTCATCTGCAAAATAGAATAACCACACCTGCCTTGTTGTGAAAAGTAGAGGAGAAAAGGATACACTTCGTCTGTTTCCATTTCCAGGAAATACCCAGAACAAGCAGACCCACACAGACGGAAGGCAGGTTAGCAGCTGCCCGGGCCCAAGGCGGGAGTCGGGGGCACTGCTCACGGGCACAGGGTCTTCTTTCTGGGTGAGGACAATGTTCTGGAATGAGACCGTGGTAGCTGCACGGTATTGGGACTGTCCTAAGTGCCACTGAATTGCATACTTCCACGTGATTTAAATGGTGAATTTTACATTAGATGTGTTTTACTAAAATATTCTTTTAATTGACCAAGAATCATCTGCCTGTGGGGTAATGACAATGGCCAAGTCCCTCTGCCTTTTTGAACCTCAGTTTCCTCATCTACAAAATGGTAAGGACACCACCCACATTCTGGATGGGTGTGCAGACTCCACCCGTCCATCCTTGGGCCCCTGCATTGACCCACTGCCTCCCCTGGGACTGTCTGTGAGAGGTGAAAGGAATCACAGCCATAATGCAGGTATCGTGTTCCCAGGACACCCATGCCACCTGCCCAGGAGGCAGTGGGTGCCATTATTATGACGCCAATACAACCTGAGATGGGAGCCCACACTCAGCAGGGCTCAGCAAATGCCCTTTCCCAGTGGGACCCCCGGCCGTCTGGTGTTTGTCCCTGCAGCCTGCCTCTGGTGTTATGACTTAGGAGAATACATCGAGCTGGAGCAGGTCATATTTCATATCTGGTAGCCTGGTCTGAGCAATTGGCGCTCTAGATTTAATTCTGCAGGTAATTTAAACGATGCTATCTAATTTCAAATGTCCCTGCTCTTATGAGTGCAAAAGCAGCATAATTTTTAATTAGTGAGTAAACAGTAAATAATGAATGGCAGTAAGTGGACACCACTGTTAATTAAAAATCCATGGTTGATAAAAATCAATTTGGTCCATGTATTTAACTTGACTTATCAGGTCCCTGTGAAAAGTTGTGTAACCCAGCCCACAACACCATCTGCTTTCACTTGTTGTTCCTTTAGTTAAGACTTTTTCTGGGGGAAGAGGAAGAAGGAGGGGGGAAAAAAGCAAAGCAAATAAAACATCTACCCCCAAAAGATGCTATTGAGAAAATGTCATGGAGTCATTTATAATTGGTTCATTTTATTTTTGCAACCTTGAAGTTGAGGCTTCCGGTACAACCAAGAGGTGATGTTATATCCCACTCCGGTGTTTTGATCAAGGTCACCAGTTCTGTTTTGTGTTTGTGTGTGCATGTTCTGAATACAGTGAGATTTAGCAGTATCTCCTAGTCTCCTGACATAATTAAATCCTAATTTCTTGCAGAAAAACGAGACAAACTAAAACAACTTAGCAGAAATGTAGTGTCTGAACATTCATGACAGAATGCAACATGGAGGGCCATCTGTACTCCGGGCCTTCAGAGAGGATACAGACCAAAAAAAAAAAAAAAGAGCTTGTTTTCTTTAGAACAGAAAACATTTCCTCAGGAACTCGAGTGTCGTGGAAACAATGAGAAGATAATTTTCAGGGCCCATTCGCTCTTCTGCTCGGAGACGGGAGTTTGATTTCCCCACCAGGCAAATAACACTGACCCCATTTGATCTTTTTCTTCGCTTTGCTTCCATCCATTCCCCGAATCAACACTTTCGGACAGGTTTCATTGACACCGAGATGTTCAAATTAACCTGCAGAATTGAATCCAGGGAACTCAGTGTCTTCCGATGAAGTCGATTGCAAAAGCCCCCAAATACTCAGGTTGTTGTTGCTGAGATGTGTCTTTGTCTCTGTCCTGGATCAGGACTCTGGGTAGGGGTATGCCAGGACTGGGCCCAACTCCGATGCCCACCCATCTACCCACTGCAATGTCCTGGCTCGGGTTCCCTGAAAAATTTGATGTGCTGGGTTAAAATGGGAAAACACAGCTGGGCACAATGGCTCACGCCTGTAAAATCCTAATACTCTGGAGGCCGAGGTGGGTGGATTCCTTGTGCTCAGGAGTTCAAGATCAACCTGAGCAAGAGTGAGACCTCCATCTCAATAAAAATAAGAAAAATTAGCTAGGTATTGTGCTGGGCACCTTTAGTCCCAGCTACTCAGGAGGCTGAGGCAAGAGGATTGCTTGAACCCAGGAGTTTGAGATTGCTGAGAGCTTTGATGCCACAGCAGAAGGGATGTGACAGAAGGGAACTCCATCTCAAAAAAAAAAAGAAAGCATAGTTCCTGTCTTGAAAGAACCCCACTAGCATCGTATTCCCTCTGCCTTGAGTACCCCTGGAGCAGCCTGAGTTGGTATTTGCTCTGATGTCTACTGTTTGGCTAACTGGAGCCAGTGAGCCGGGAGGGTCATTCGGGGTGTGGTGGGAACCCAGGGCTCCTGTGGCCCTTTTGCTCGCCCCTCATCCCCACATCCAATAAGTGTGCCAAGAGCCCCATGTTCTTCAAGTCTCCAAAGCAGCCCCTTTCGCTGCTGCTAGGGATGTAAAACAAGCCACGCGGTTCATCTACCACTCCCTGCAGCCCGACAACCTCGGCTCAAATCCTGCTGGCTTTGTCACTTTTGGGGGGGCAGCTACCTTGTGTAAGCTGAGCCCACCTCCCAGAAGATAAGGCTAATGCTGTCTCCCAGAGTTGTGGCAAAGATCAGAGACGATGTGTGGAAACCCACAGAGCCCACATCCAATTAACAGGAGCCACTGCTGCTGTCAGCCTCATGGTCACCTGCATCGCTCCCAGATACCCCAAGAGTCTCCAGAGGCAACCCCTCGACCTCAAGGGAAGTGACACATTGGCCCTGCCTCATTTTCCTGAGAGGTCACTAGGGTGTGGGAGCTTGGAGTCAAGGTGTCCAGTCAGATAGCTCCAAGGTTGTGTGAGATCCCCAGGCCTCCAGAACCCCAGATGGGAAGGGGCAGCTATAAGCTGGGGGAAGGAGTGGAATCTGCCATTGTCCACATCTGCACTCAGCCCCAAGCCCTTCCCAGGCCTCCTGGCGGGCTGAAGCCCCTGCCAGGCCCCCCAGCACCCCCAGGCCAGTGCCCCAGGAGTCAGCCCCTCCCACCCTCTTTGGCCGAAGGCTCCGTGGGAAGAGCAGGATTGGAAGACCGGCTGCAGGGCTGGGCCTGGTGGACAGCACAGCAAGCACAGCCCATGGCTGTGATAGCTGCACAATGCTTGCCGCCAAGCTTCCCACAACACCCCGCCATCTGGGCTGTCTCCAGCTGTCACCCCTGAGTGGAGATGATGGCTTCTGTGGGGATTGCTGCTCTTCAGCAGCTGAAGGCCTTGGCGCTCTCACCTCTGAGGGGCCCCTGGAAGAGATTGTGAACAGTCCCACGCCCCGGCTTGACACATCTCCAGGGCAGAGCTGAACACATCTGGGGATGGCTCAAGAGGACCATGAGCCCCATGTCCTGGGCCTCACTTCCTGCGTTCATCGACCCAGTCACCTTCCTCCCTGAGGCCTTCAGTTCCGCCCCTGACCTAAGGATGAGGCCCTGCAAGAAACGCATGGCCTGTCCCATTGACCTCATGGCTCAGCCCCAGACATCCACAGTGGGCCACACACTCATTCATTCACCACGCATCCACTGAGCACTGGCTAAGTGCCAGGCACTGTCTGGACCCCACAGATACAGAGACTGACACCCAGAGGCCCAGCACTGAGGTGAGATAGGGAGGGAGTGGCCTCCAGGGGTGGGCAGCAGGTGTGGCCTGCTCTGCGAAGAAAAAGTGAAGCACGTCTAGGGACTCGGGAGATGAGCAAGGAAGCTAATTCTGGTTGCCCCTGTGTGGGAGCCTATCCCTGGCGCCAGAACTGGGACAGCCTGGAGGGCTCTACAGCAGAGATGGGGGCATGGCACCCCCAGCTCCCTGCTATCTCCCAGGGAGGCCCCCTTGGCGTTGGGCAGGGAGGTGGGGCTGTGTTGCTGGGCTATGCTAAGATCTCTCACCCAGACCTGTCTGCTTTGCAGCTCATACTTCAGAGGCAGCTGGAACAACAGGGGGTGGCCGCCTGCACTGGGAGCCCCACTGTCAGCAACCTTTGCCAGACAGAGTGTCCAGCACTGCAGTCCTACCCCCACGCCTTGATGGGCCCTGGATCTCTACTGGGTAAGACCTTAGGTTGCCCCCACCATGGGCCCTGGGCTGGGAGACTTCTGCCTCTCTGAACCTCTGTGTCCACATCTGGGAAATGGGCACAATTCATCCAGTTGTCCAAGAGTCTGGTACCTGCCAAGCCCATGGCTTGGCTTACCTCCCCTCTGAAGAGTGCAGCAGGAGGCAGGGACGGTGTTGGGTGTCTCACCCAGCCACAAAGAGCAAATGGATAAAGTCCATTCATTTAGCGCCGGGAGCCCCTATTACCCAAATACCTATTGCGTACCCACAACAAGCCAGGTGCACAGGTAGACAGCGGGACATGCGTTGAGTAAATAGTAGAAACTCTAGATAGTGCCAAGCTCTTTAATGGAGGGAATAAATCTGCAGCTGTGACAGCAAGTGACCTGGAGGTTCTTTAGAGGTAGTCAGTGGGGTCCTCTTGGTGGTGGGGACATTCATCTGAGAGCTGACAGGAGAGTCAGCATCCAGAGAGCCAAAGAAGAGCCAGGCAGAGAGCACAGCAAGTGCAAAGGCCCCAAGGCAGGAAGTGGGGGCCTTACCTAACTCCCTTTCCGACCTGACAGCTTCACTGAAATTTCAGCAGTCCAGTTGCTGCTTTGCCCTCACCTGTAGCACACAACCCCCACAGCAGCCAGCTGAGTACCCCCTCCCAAGGTTGGGGTTGAGGAGAAGGGGACTGT
This sequence comes from Galagoides demidoff, assembly GCA_963574575.1. Classification (NCBI taxonomy): domain Eukaryota; kingdom Metazoa; phylum Chordata; class Mammalia; order Primates; family Galagidae; genus Galagoides; species Galagoides demidoff. Next base: position 5,214 of record CAUYQV010194784.1, on the reverse strand, counting down.
GGTCCCCTCTGCACCTGGCCCATTCCTCCCTCCTCTGCCATCTCTGCTGGTCCAGTCCTGTTCTAGGGTCAAGGACTGGCCTCTCCATGTCCTCGACGTACCTCCTGAGGTCAGGGAGAAACTCGATTGCCAAACATCTGCTAGTGCTTTGGGTGGAGGGAGGGGTCTGAGCTCTGCAAAGCCATTTTCAGCACATTCCCAGGCTCTGCTAGCTGCACACAGCCCCCACCCGGCTGCATGGTCCAGGTGGGATCCAGGCCCCCACCGGCCAGAGTCACTCTGAGACAGAGCTGGGGTACCGGCTGCTCCTGCCCCCAAACAACAGCATTCTAGAGCAGCTTTTAAAGCAACTTCTTCTAGAACTTCCTAGAAGGTTCCCAACCATGCTCCCCAGACAGAGCTTGCTGTTTCCTGGTAGAAGTGTAGAAAAGGGTTCAGAGTCTGGAACCACCCAGATGTCCAATGTGACTTGTCTCGTGCCCTTAAGGAAAATCTTCCTCCTCTCGAGGCCTTGCCCCAGACCCTCAGGGATGTGAGTTGCCCCTACACATTTTTAAGTACCATCCTACACTAGAGTTCACTTACTATTTTTCTTTAAACCATCTTGCTTTTATTTATTTAAACATATTCATTTATTCTTACAGCTTTATTGAAGTATAATTGGCATGCTCTGCCGCTCCACACATTTACAGTGTTATAGAATTATTTCTAAAGGAAGGGTAACATCACCCTGCATATGGAAGACAGAGCCACTTGTCGTAAATAAGCGGGAACTGTAAAAGGAAACTCTATAAACACAAAGCAACATAATGAAATCCTCTCTAGATTCGCTGCCTACCTGAGAGAAGAGGGAGGCTGGTGTTAAAGACACACCCCGCTCCCGGCAGAGACCTGTTCCCCAACATTATCAGGAAGATTGAAAGAAAAGAAAAGGGGATTATTTCCTCACTAGGTGATAATGTGTTTCCTCTGCTCCAACAGCCCTGGTAGGAAAAACATCAAGAAAACAGCAGTACACAGTAAAATTGTGAAGGGCTCTGGCTTCCCTCCCCGGAACTCATCCTCCACCCACCCCAGGGCCTGCCTTGCCCCAGCCAGGCTGTGACTGTGGGCCCAGGAGTCCTTCAGCTTCCCTTCCCCTCCCTGGTCCTGTCTGATCACCAGCAGAATAGTCTGGGGCCCAGCCCAGTCTGCTTGCTGCTTGTCTGGTGAAAGAAGGTTCACCAGCACACAGCCGGGCACACTCATTACACAAAAACAAAAATATTTATTAATTGACCCTTTACAAAAAAGGCTTGCTGACCCCTGACTTAGCTCGACCAGTCTGGTCACAGACATAGATACCCTGGTCAGGGAAGCCAGCCTGTTGAAAGGGAAGGCACCACATCAGCTGCTGTCACCCCGATTGTCCCTCCGTTCACTCAGCAAGGGATCAGCAAAGTACACCAATGAAGAGAGAAGCAGGTGGGACCCTGCCTCCCTGGGCAGATGGCATAGCAGGTCCCCGAGTGGTTGCAAAGGAGCACCCAGTTAGGACGATTAGGACAGAAGGGAAAGAGAACCAGAGACCCTAAATGGAAGCCCCCAACCCAAGTTGGGGCTGACCAAGAACAGCGGGTCAGGGCAGCTGAGGCTGTCGGAGCCCAGGCCTGAGCTGAGGCCTGGAAAGGAGGCAAGGGCGCGGCAGCCCAGCCCAGGGGGCCTGTGTTCACTCAGGTCACCAACCCCATCCTCTTCCTCCCCTGGTAGCTGCGAGGTACGTCCAGGCCCGGAGTTCCTCACCCGCTCTTACACCTTCTACCCCGACCGCCTCTTCCGAGCCTACCAGTTCTACTACACCGACCCCTCCTGCCAGGAACCTGCCCACTCGCTGCTCATCAAGGGCAAAGTGCGCCTGCGCCGGGCCTCCTGGGTCACCCGCGGTGCCACTGAGGCTGACTATCACCTGCACAAGGTGGGCATCGCCTTCCACAGCCGCAAAGCCCTGATGGATGTTGCCGGGCGCCTCAACCGGACCCGGGCTGGGCTGAACTGTGCACCGAGGCTGCCCCCGGCCAGGGCCTGGCAGCCCGGGGCTCTGTACGAGCTGCTGAGCGCCCGGGCGGGCAGGGACTGCGTGGTGGCCCTGGGCTTCACCATGCACGAGCTCAGCCTGGTCCGTGTGCAGCGCCACTTGCAGCCCCAGCCCGCGGCCGCGCCCCGGCTGGTGGAGGAGCTGTACCTGGGCGACATCCATACGGACTGGGCAGAGAGGCAGCAGTACCGGCCCACCGGCTACCAGCGCCCCCTGCAGAGCGCCCTGGTGAGTCCAGGCCCCTGGGTGGGAGAGCCCTGAGCGCCGGCCCAGCAGGCCCCTGCCTGCTGTTACCCCGGCCCCTGGGCACTCTGGACTGCTTGTCTCAGGACATTTGCACAAGCTCTTCCCTCTGCCTGAGACAGCTTTTCACAGGCCTTTAGAAGGTTGGCTGGCTTTTTTCTGGAAGGAAACGCTTCTCCAGCCCACATCCTCCAGATGTAGTCCTCCTGGGAGAGCCCCCGGTAGGAACCCTGGGGAGGGGACAGACTCAAAGCCACCCACCCACCCACCCCACCTTTTTCTCCTTCTCCTTCCCCCTCTTCCAAACCCAGGATCTGGGTAGCAGAGGAGCACAAGAATTCTCATAATCAGAAAATCAGCCTCAGAGTTCTTTTTACAGCCTCAAAATTATTCCTCTTTTGATAACCACCGTTCTAGGCTGGTCTGGCATTAATCCTGCTTACAGAAGAGAAGGCGCTGGTGCTGAGTTGATGACCAGCCCCCACCACCTCATTACGAGGGGAAATTCTGAATGCAGGGAGGACAGACCCTTGGGGGCCTTGGCTGTCTCTGCCCTCCCTGCTGCCTGGCCAGCCCTGGTGGCCAACGCAGGCTGAGATGCGGCTGAGAAGCAAGATACACAGAAACCTAGGCAAACACCAGCGGTGCCAGATGCACAGACGTTAAATTAAATGTCAGCTCACCAACTGCCCCCCTTCTCAGGAATAAAAAAAAAAAAAAAAGGAAGATAATTTAAAAGAAGGAAATGCTGTAGATAAATCCCCAAATAACGAATTGGTCATTACCTTATGCTCTCTGGGACCCAAGCCTTGCCCACAGCCCAAAACCAGATGGTAAACATGAGCATTTTTAGAAGTTAATTTAAAACCAATTTGATCCCCAAATTCATTGCCTGGATATGGAATCCTAATCAATCAGCCAACACTCAACCAAAATCATCTGAGCCTGGTGTCACCTCTGGGGGTTAATTAGAAACTGTTATGTGCTGTTTGAGAAATAACTTTATGTAACAGGCTTAAACCAGTAAGAGTTTGGCTTCTGCACAAGTGTGAATTCTGCTAGCTGGAGACCTTGTTTATTATTAACACGTGCATCTCCAGATTTCTTCAGAAAGATGCCTGGAAGATTATTACTATTTATATTTTATTGTTTTGGCATCATAGCTCACAGCCACCTCAAACTCTAGGGCTTAAGCGATTCTCTTGCCTCAGCCTCCCAAGTAGCTGGGACTACAGGCGCCCACCAGAAGGCCCAGCTGTTTGTTGTTGTTGTCATTGTTGTTTGGTAGGCCTGGGCTGGGTTCAAACCCGCCAGCTCTGGTGCATGTGGCTGGTGCCCTCACTGCTGAACTATAGATGCCAAGCCTACCTAGAAGATTTTTGATGGGGATGGAAACTTTATTTCACCATCTTCAAAAGCACCAGAGAAAGAAATGCATTTAATTAAAAAAAAAAAAAAAGAAAGAAATGCCTTTTCTATTCACTCTCTCACCTTAAAAGCTCACCGGTTCTCAAAATCGTTTCTGCTATACAGAAAACTGCTTGCCTCAAATGATCAACCAGATCCCTCAAATGTGCTCTCTGCAGAGAATATCTTTTCTTCTTTTTCTTCCCCTTCTTTTTTAAAATTTTCTGTAGTGAGGAAAGGCAGTTCTGGGCTTATGTTAATGTAATGCACTGTGTCTTGTCAATACACATTAGTGTGACAACAGTCAGAATGTGGGTTAAAATGCCTAAATTAGAGTAGATTCTAATCAGCCAGCATCCCAATTACTGACACTCCAGCTAACTACCAAGCTGACTTGTTTCTGTCACAGACGTTTTTTTGCAGCCATTTGCCAGCATCTCAGAATGCCTTCAAGCTCTCCGGGTTAAAATCTCCCAACCAAAAACAGTGCGGTCTCCTCTATTATGGGAATCAAGCAGAGTTTAGGTTCATGATGGAAATAAATAACAAGAGCTTTCAAAATGTGGCAATCCAAATTCTCAATCATCCAATATTTTCTTTCTAAACTAGAACTCCCAAATGTCACTTGTTTGACATGAAACTCACCCAGCAGTGATCTGTGGAAATCTTTTGGATTTTTTATTGCAAACAAATAGCCATATTGGAGCTGATTTCCCAGCTGAGCCCTCAAAATGCCCCCTCTCCTTTGCCTGTCCTGCTCGGGCTCTTGACCCAAAAGCAGGGGATGTTTGCTCATTCCCAAGTCAGCTTTGACAAGCAGCTCCAAGGCCATTTACCTTTCAAATGATGCTCTGAACTAAATTCTGGGCAGCAGCTTCCTTAAAAAAAAAAAAAAAAAAGCAAGATATCTGTATCTGGTTCCCTTTTGGCCTCTACTGTTCTTTGTCACTCCAGAATGCAGACTGACTACTCCCACACAATTCGGTTTAGCATCTGTTTCCTGTTGACGTGTTTTACCGTAAACCCAGCTCAGGAGAATTTGTAAGGCAAGGACAATTGTAAATAAGGCCAAAGATAGAGGAGAGTCGATTCATAGGCTGGGGCACCTACGGGCTGTGGCTACACCTGAAAACTCAAGTGTGGCTGGTGCTCTTGATTTTATATAACACTGGAATGAACAGTTGGGGGCCATGGTTCTTCACAAGTTTTCAGCTATCTCCTTAGCACAGACTCTAAGCAATGGGCCACCAATGTCTTGATAGCCTTTGATTCTTGCTGCCATATTCACCTTCCAAGGAGACAGAGCAAATAATGCTCACCTTCCAATGTGAGATTTCTTTCTTTTTTTTTTTTTTTTTTTTTTTTTTTTGAGACAGAGCCTCAAGCTGTCACCCTGGGTAGAGTGCCATGGCTTCACTGCTCACAGCAACCTCCAACTCCTGGGCTCAAGCGAGTCTCCTGCCTCCGCCTCCCAAGTAGCTGGGACCACA
>CAUYQV010194780.1:0-22289 GCA_963574575.1 Galagoides demidoff | reverse complement strand
TTATTTTTTTGAGACGGAGCCTCAAGCTATCCCCCTGGGTAGAGTGCCATAGTATTACAGTTCATAGCAACCTCCAACTCCTGGGCTCAAGCGAGTCTCCTGCCTCCGCCTCCCAAATAGCTGGGACCACAGGCGCCCGCCACAACGCCCGGCCATTTTTTGGTTGCAGCCATCATTGTTGTTTGACGGGCCCTGGCTGGGGATTTGAACCCGCCACCTTAGGTGTACGTGGCTGGCACCTTAGCCGATTGAGCCACAGGCGCCGAGCCGTGTGTATAATTTTAGATTAATGTAAGGGCACATATGGCTAAGTTACATTGTTCAAATTTATTAGGAAAAGTACAAGTTGTTTATGAGTTCTTCATCCAGGAGGTGTACCATTTACCCTTACATTGTATCTGTTAGGTGTGAGCTTACTAAGCACCACTCTCATCCTTCCATTCTTCGCCCTTTTTGAATTTAATTGCTTTTTCCTCTGATGTATACCAGTAGTTGCTCATCTATTAGATTCAGGTAAGTATTGAGTACATGGAGTGCTTATTTTTTCATTCTTGAGATACGTTACTAAGGAGAATGTCCAACACCTCCATCCCGGTAAATACAAAAGATGTAAAGTATCCATCCTTTTAAAGATTTTAAACCTTATTTATTTTAATTTTAAATTTTATTTATTTTATTTTAATGTATGGGTACAAACCTTCCTTCCCCATCTACTTAAATTTAATTGTGCTGTTTTATTGTATGAGTGTATAGCTGTTCATCTACTACTTTCATACTGTTATTGAGTACACTGGATGTTTGCTTTTCATTTCTTGTTATACTTTACTTATGAGAATATTCTCCAAATCCATCCAGGTAAATACAAAAGAAGTAAAATCTCCATCTTTTTATGGCCGAATAATATTCCATGGAATACATATACCATAGTATTTATCCATTCATGAGTTGATCCATTCATTTGTTCCCACATCTTGGTGATTGTGAATTGAGCATTTCAGTTCAAATATCTTTATTGTAAGATGATATTTTTACTTCTGTATACATAAATAATATTCAGATTGTGGGATAAAATATAAGGTCTACTTTGAGCTCTTTAAGGATTCTCCATACTTCTTTTCAGAATGGCTGTATTAGAATGCAATCTCACCAATAGGTAAATTTTTCCTTCTCTCCACAACCACAACAGCATCTATAGATTTCAGAGTTTCTGATGTGGCCTGTTCTTTCTGGAGTTAGGTGATATCCCAAGGTGGTTTAGATTGACATTTATCTGATAATTAGGAACAATGAGCAATTTTCCATGTGCTTTTTGGCCATTCGTCTGTCCTTTGGGGAGAAAGTTATGTTCATGTGTCTTGCCAGTGACAAAGTTAATTGCTCTTTTCTTGTTGATTAGTTTGACTTCTCTATAGAATCTGGTTAGTGCTTTGTTCAGATTTGTAATGTGTAAATATATTCTCCCATTATGAAGGTGGTCTATTTTCTTTAATTATTGTGCATTTAGCTGTGGAGAATTTTTGTTTTGGCCACTCAAAGTAATAAGTCGGGACACTAATTGAGAGTACAAGCTTCAAGAGGTGAGGCTCTGAAGAGGTGCAGAAGAGCTCCGAATAACTTTTGCAGTGGTCTTTTCTTGAGGGGTTAAACAAAGTTTAGGACATATTCCAAGTGATGATCTCATAGGGGCATGTGCTCAGGGACCACACACTAAAAAAGAACTACATTCCTTTTCTCCACTACTCCCATAAGGAGCTGTCATAAAATGTTTGAAGTTTAACATCTGCCTTACTACCACTTTACCCATCTCTGCCCCTCTGAAATTACTGAGTTACTTAGTGGTTTGCCCCCAAGTCACAAGAGTCTCAAGGCTTGCCAGGAAAATGTCTTATTCTCAGCAATTCCTCAGATGAGTACTGAGATTGATGACTACTATTTTAAGCATGACGTTCCATCCTCCACAACTTTTTAGCTTAATTAAGTCCAATTTGTTCGTTGTCAATGACATCTTCATAAAATCGTTTCATAGGCTGATAGTGTCAAGAGTTTTTCTCACATATTCGTCTCAGTGTTTTATCATTTCATGTCTTAGATTTAAATCTTTTATCCAGAGTAAACTTTTGTAAGTGCTGAGAGGTATGGTTCTAACTTTCGGCATTTTACATGTGACTTCTTAGTTCTTCTAGCACCATTTATCAAATAAGGATTCTTTTCCCCAGTATATGGTTTGTTTTCTTTATCAAAGATCAAGGATGGCAATATGCATCTTGTGTCATATCTAGTTTCTCTATTTGTTCATATCTATTTTGAACATATCTATGTTCCTATTTTTTACAGGTATTATATTGTTTTAATCACTGTAGAGTTGTAGTATAATCTGAAATCTGGGAACATAATGCCGCCAGACTTGTTTTTATACCTTAGAATTGCTTTGGTTATTCAGTTGTTTTTATTGTTTCCATATAAATTGAGGAAATTTTTTTTAGCTTCTTCAAAATATGTTATTGATGTTTTAAGGGAGGTTGTATCAACTCTGTACATCTCTTTTGGTAGTGCAGACATTTTAAAAATTTTATTCTTCCCAGCCATAAGCATGGTATGCTTTTTCATTTTTTAACATTTCAGGCTATTTCATTTCTTAGGGTTTTATATTTCCATAGAGATCTTTCACATTCTTTGTAACAATGTAGTCGGAGGTGCTTCATTTTGTTTGCAGCTACCTTGAAGGGTATTGTGACTTTAATTTGATTCTCAGTCTGACTATTACCGGTGTGTATTAAGGCTATTTATTTGTAGACATTGATTTTATATTTAAATACATTGTAGTATTTCTTGATAACTTCCAGGAGTCTTGTGGTTTAGTCTCTGGGATTTTCTAAGTATAAGGTCATATCACCTGAAAAGTGTGAGAGTTTGAACTACACTGTCCCCTTTGAATAACTTTGATATCCTCTTGTCTTATTGCATTTGCTAGAACTTCCAGCACTACGATGAATAATAATGATGACAGTGGACATCCTTGTATGGTTCCAGTTCTTTGTGTAAATGATTCCACTTTCTCTCTATTTAGTATGATATTGTCTGTGGATTTTAGCATATGGCTTCTATCAGTTTCATAAATGTCCCATTCTCCTAGCAGGATGAAACATTTCTTAAACTGATAGAAGCCACAGTATTGCAGCTCAATTTACAAACACCAAAATGTGGAAACAGGCTAAATGCTCATGAACCCAGGAATGTATTAATAAGCTATGGTATGTGTATACCATGGAATACTATTCATCCATTAAAAAAGATGGAGACTTTAAAGCTTTTGTATTAACCTGGATGGAAGTGGAACACATTATTCTTAGTAAAGCATTGTAAGAATAGAGAAACAAGAAATCCTATGTACTTAATTATGATATGATAACAATTACTGACCTAGTACATGGTGTGGGGTGGGGTATGGGGTTAGCAGAGAGAGTGAATTAGGGAGGGGGTGAGATGTCATGGTGTGTGGTACACCTTTTGGGGGCAGGACACAATTATAAGAAGGTCTTTATCCAAAAAATTCAATCAATTCTTTGTACCCTCAATGAATCCCCAACAATAAAATATAAAATAAAATTAAATTAAAGTTCAGTGGAAAATAAATAAATAAAATGATTAATAACCACTTACAGAATATATGTCCCATTTATGACTATTTTCTTAAGTGTTCTTGTCAGAAAAAAGTTCTGAATTTTGTCTAAGCCTTTCTCTATCTACATTGATAGAAAGGGTCATATTGTCTTTGTTTTTGCTTCTACTTATATTATGGAATACATTTATGGAGTTACATATCTTGAACCAGTCTTGTATTCCTGGGATAAAGCCCACATGATTCTGATGTGTTTTTTTTTTTTTATCAGTGCGTAGCTGTATTGTCTTTTCTAGATTTTTATCAAATATTTTGGATCAATATTAATTATTGATATTAGTATGCATTTTCTTTATTATTGGATGTTTTCCTGGTTTGGTACGCAGTTCATATTTGTTTCATAGAAGGAGCTGGTGGGGATCTCTTTCTAATCAATGTTTTAGAATAAGCTCTGCAATATAGGAACATACTCTTCTGTGAAGGTTTGACAGAATTCTGTTGTAAAAACATCTAGTTCAGGCCTTCTATCTGTTGGAAGCTTTTTTTCATTGTGAAATTTTGGTGCTTGATATGGATCTGTTCAAGGGATGTATTTCTTCCTGGTTAAGTCTAGGTAGCTATTGTAATTCCAGGTATTGGTCCATTTTCTCCACATTTTGAAATTTCTGGGCTTAAAGTTTCTATTCTGTTTGTTTTTGGAGACAGAGTCTCGCTTTATTACCCTTGGTGTAGTGCTGTAGCATCCCACCTCACAGCAACCTCAAACTCTTGGGCTCAAGTGATTCACATGCCTCAGAATCCTTGGTAGCTGAGCATATAGGCACACACCACAACTCTGAACTATTTGTTAGAAACAGGGTCTTGCTCTTGCACAGGCTGGTCTTGAACTACTGAATTTAGGCAATCTACCTGCCTCAGCTTCCCAGAGTGCTAAGATTACAGGCATCAGCCATTGAGCCTGGCCCCCTTAGAGTTTCTTGTAACAATTAGAGATGACCTTTTGTATCTCTGTGATATCTTTTGTTATTTCTCCTTTTTCATTTCTGATTGAGGTTATTAGTGAACTTATTTTTCTGTTTCTAGTTAATCTGGCCAAGGGTTTCTCAATTTTATTAGTCTTTTCAAAGAACCTACTTTTTGTTTTCCCTATCTTCTGAATGTTTCTTATGTTTTCAATTTTGTTTGATTCCAATTCAATTTTGGTTATTTCTTTTCTGATGCTATGTTTGGTATTGTACTACCCTTTCCTTCCAGTTCCTTGAGGTGTTTCATTAGGTTATTGATTTGTGCTTTGTCTGTTTCAGGGATATGGCCATTTAATATGATAAATTTCCCTTTCAGGACTTCTTTTACAGTATCCCATAGGTTTTGATAGCTGGCATCTCAATTTTTATTTGAGAAATATAATTTTTTTATTTATATCTTCCTCGATCCATCTGTAGTTCAGCATAAGGTTTTTGGTTTTCCTAACTTTGTGTGGGAATTAAGATTTTGGTCAGAGTTGAGTTTTACTTTTTTTTTTTATGATCCAAAAAGACACAAGGTATAATTTCTGATTTTTAAAAATTTGTTGATGTTTGATTTGTTCTCTAAGATATGATCAATTTAGGAGTATGATCCATGGGTATGTGAGAAGTATGTATACTTTATTTTGTTGTGATTTAATGTTCTGTATGAGTATGTTAAGTCAATTTGTCCTGAAGTCATTTTTAAATACATTGCTTCTTTTATTAATTTCTGCTTCTGTCCAGCTCTGTCAGAGGAGTGTTGAAGTCCTCAGTGGCTATGATATTGGTGCATAGATGTTTAGGGTTGGAATGTACACTTGTTGTATTGTCCCCTTGATCAGTATATAGTGTCCATCTTTATGTTTCTTTACTTTTCTTGAGTTAAACTCCAAGGAATCTGTAAAGAATATGGAAATTCTTACTTATTTCTGCATTTCTATTTGCCTGAAATATTGTCTCCCTTCAAGTTTTGTGTAATCATTGTTATTTAGATGTGTTTCCTGAAAGTATCATAATTTTTTTTTGGCTTTTGCTTTTTAGTCAGCCAGTGTGTGCCTTTTCAGTGTGTAAATTAAAGCCATTAACATTTATTGAGAGAACTAGAAAGTGTGATGGAGTTCTGTTCATCTTGTTTTGTGGAAGTACATCATTAGATTTATCACTAATGCAATTACAGTAGGTAGGCTTTTTCCATTAGTTTTTGAGTATCTTTCCTTTGCTGAAGGAAGTCCATTATGCTTTTTAGTGTATAGAAAGAGTATAAATTCTTTCTGTATAGTTGTTCTCATTGTAGCAAATTTTCTCAGTGTTTGCTCATCAGTAAAATATTTGATTTCTCTGTCAAATATGAAATGTAGTTCAGCAGGATACAGAATCCTAGGCTGAACATTAGTTTGTTTAAGTATGTTAAAGACAGAAGACCACTCTTTAGTGGCTTTAAAAGTTATAGTGGAAAATTATTCTGTCTTCCTAATGTTTCCCCCTTGAAGATAAGAAGGTGCTTGTATACCTGTCTGCTAGCCGAATTTTCTCTTTCATTTTTGCTTTGGCCAATTTAGTTACAATGTATCTAGATTCTTTGTTTGAACAAAGTTCTCCTGGGGTTCTGAAATGCTCTGAATTTTTGAATATCTGAATTTCTGTTTCTCTCACAATGCTTCAGAAATTTTCCATGATATCTTGATGTAGAGCATCCATGCTTTTAGTACTCCATTATTTTTATTCTTCAGAGACTCCTATGACTTGCATATAGTGTGTTTCATGTAGTCTCATGTCTCTGTAAGCGATAGTTCTGCTTTTGCTCTTTTTTTTTTGCCTGTTTGAATATTGGCTTAGTTCCATAGTCTTATATTCAATTTCTAAGATTCTTTCTTCTCTTTGTTCTACTCTGTTGCTGAGAGTCTCTAATATTTTGAAACTATTTGAATACCTCTTTCAATTCATTTAAGCTCTACTATATCTCTCCTAATGATGGAAAAATCCTTGGTGAGTTTGTCTTACATTTAACAAATGGTGCTTGGTGAATTGGTTGGTGACTCATAGAAGACTGAAACTGGACCCACATCTTTCACCAGTAACAAAATTTGACTCTCATTGGATAAAAGATTTAAACTTAAGACATGAAAATATAAAGATTCTTGGAGAGAGTGCAGGTGAAACACTTGAAGAAATCAGCCTGGGGAAATACTTGATGCAGAGGAATCCCCAGGCAATTGAAGCAACCACAAAAATATATTACTGGGATCTGATCAAACTATAAAGCTTCTACACAGCCAAGAGAACAAGAAGACAGCCCTCAGAAAGAGGAAGGTATTTGCAGGTTATGTTTCTGACAAAGGTTTGATAACCAGAATCCACAGAGAACTCAGATTTATTAATAAGAAAAGAACAAGTGATCTCATTTCATTGTGGGCTGGAGACTTGAACAGAAACTTCTCATTTCATTGATGTCTTGAAGCAGGTTTTTTTTTTTTTTTTTGGATTTTTTTTTGAGACATATTCTCAGTTGTCCCAGGTAGAGTGTCATGACATCATAGCTCACAGTGACCTCAAACTCCTGGGCTCAAGTGATCCTCCTGCCTCAGGGACAGGAGCTGGGACTAAAGGCGATGGCTAAAATGCCAAGATAGTTTTTCTATTTCTTTTTTTTTAAGTAGAGACCAGGTCTTGCTTTGCTCAGGCTGGTTTCAAACTCTGAGCTCAAGTGATATACCTGCCTTATCTCTGAGAGTGCTAGAATTACAGGCATAAGCCACTGTGCCTGACTTGGACTTATTTTTAGATTCCTCTTTCCATCTTCTTTCTAATTCCATTCATATTATTTGGCATCCATGTTCTGAATTCTATTTATTTCATTTCAGAAAAATTTACTATGGATAGTATTTTATGCTGTGCCTCCTTTTCAATCTCTTGGGAGAGTTGCTCTACTGTGATTTTTTTTTATGTTCCTAGGGTTGTTTGGCTAATAACTCCCCATGTTTTTTGTTTTTTATTTATTTACATATTTATTAAACTTTTTAAGCTGTAATGTAGGTTGTCCTTAAATTGTTACTGAGAGATATTCTATTTAGAATCTCTTAGGCAGATCCTAAGAGGCAGTTGGGACCTGGTAGGCAGAGCTTTGTCTGATGGAGTACAGCATCTATCTGCTGACAATAGTGCCATTCAACTAGCTCTGGGGAGTTTTTGATGTCAAGTCAGGTAGCATGGTGAGACAAGTGAGGTAGGTCCAAATGTAGAGCTCTTAGCTATTCATGGTGCTTGCCAGTGCCAAGCAGCATCTCTTTATTCCTCGTGTTGTTCAGCAAGCAAGTATTAGGTCTATTGGGCTGACCATTTTAGGACCAATTTGATGGCTAATATGAGGCGCTGATGTCAAATTTAGATGTCCTGTTGGCAAAGCTCACACCAACACTTCCAGGACCTGACAGAAATAACCAGTTTCTTGCTACACCATTAATCTGCTCAGCAAGGATTTTAGTTGTCTGGATACTAAAACACTTTTGTTTATGTCAGTTTTGGGGGGACCCAGAGGCATGGAGTTCACCTCTGACTTTTCCAGCTCCAATCATGGGATAAGGCAGCTTGTTGTTATGCTGATCCAGTCAGCAGAGTTTTAAGGCTGTTTGGAAACTTAAGGTGGAAGGCTGAAATCAGAATCAGAGGCCCCAGGATATGGAACTCACCAGTCCTTTTCACCACTGACTGCTTAAATTAGTTGCTGCATGACTTGACGCCCGTAGTTCAATGGCTAGGGCACGAACCACATATACGAGAGCTGGCGGCTTCGAATCCAGCCTAGGCCTACCCAAAAAACAATGATAGCTACAACAACAACAAAAAAGAAATATCTGGGAATTGTGGTGTGCTACTGTAGACTGAGCTACTTAGAAGGCTGAGGCAAGAGAATCTCTTAAGCACAAGAGCTTAAGGTTGCTGTGAGCTGTGATGCCACAGGACTCTACAAAAGGTGACATAGTGAGACTCTGTCTCAAAATATAAATAAATAAATAAGCTGCTGCTTATAACTTTGTCCTTTCCCAAATACAACCTCCCAAAACTTCCTTTTATGTCTGCATTCTGTAAAAGTCCCTGTGTATTGGCCTTGTTTTCTCTAAGATGGATTGGGTGATGCTGGAGGTGGCTTCTGGATAGGAAGCTAAACTTTTCCAGTCAAAGTGTCAGCTCCACCCAGAACATATTGTGAAAAGTCACCACTATTGACAAAGTGTCATCCCCACTTCTATAGAAATAAGAAGCCATGGATTTCACCTGTACTTAAAGGAGGGTGATCTGTGACTTGCCAAATGCTTCCCAGGATTTTCCATAGTGAGGTCACCTGTAGCTGAGCCCACCCCTTTCTAAGATGATAGGAACAGAGCTGGGGCATGAGCCTGCAGGAAGACCCTGGAAGGCACAGATGCTGAACTGATTCACTCCATAGCATAGGGAGAGATCCTTCTTGAAGGAGGAAGAGTTGACTGAGACCCCATATTGCCAATGACAGTTAATCAAGCAGTTGAGCCACTTTCTTTGATAGTGGGGGGTGGAGCATCCAAATTTATTAGGCTACACAGTACGTTCGAGTTTTCATCAGATAGCTCAGATAGCATGAGGGAAAAGGGCCTATCTCCTTTCCCTTTTGTGTCATCTTTGAACCCAGCAATTTTCCAGTAACAGAGAGTGTAACCTCATTAACCCTTGCTTTTATAATCACTATGATACAAGATTCTGCCACTCAGGGCTGGACAGGGACACCCCCATTCTCTAGGCTCAGGTGAGCTCAGAAATCTGACCCCCATTTCCAGGCACAAACAGACTGCCTTTTTCAGAATACACCCTCTGGGCTCTAATAAAATCATGAACAAAGCAGTCTGAGATGGTTTTTTGGGTGGTACCTCCTTGAGTAGGGAGCACACACCCTAATCCCTTCTCAGAGACAAAAACTATAAAAGGCCTAATAACCTTGCCCTAGTGGAGGAAGAACTACATTCATTCATTTGTTAATGTACTCATTAACTTTGAAAAGATGTTTTTCCACCTATCAAGTCCTGGCCTAATTGTAATTCTCAAGACCTAATACCCCTAGATAAAGAGCTCAGGTAGAGACTCCACAGTTTAGTTCTTTCCCCCTTCCAGAAACTCAGGTGCTTTTTACTTCTTCTTTATTCCTTTCTGTCTAATAAAAATCCTATCTTACCACTGATCTGTGGTTTGTGAGTCCATGTTTTGAATCCCCAAGACCAAAGACCTACTGGGGAAGAAATTCCAGCATCATATTTGGCTGAGTCATCTGGGATTTAAGATATGTGGTAAGCAATGGGACACTTCCCTCTATCCTGATTTCTCTATAGTTATAATAATGGAGACTAATAATTTTGATGATCATCAGCTGGTAGAAGTGCATAGTGCAGCTGCTGACCACCAGGTCATTGACAAGAGGCTGTTGGGGAAGGAACTTTCTAATTCCCTTTGGCTCCAAAAGAAAAGAGTGAAAGGGAATGTTAGAAGGCTTGAGAGCCCAGCAAAGAGCAGTAGCTCCCAGAGGTCCTGAGGCACCTAGCAATGGTTCTGACCCCACAGCACTGGAGGGCCTTCTGAAAAACATGTTCTGCCAGCTCTTTCACTATCCTCTCATGTCTTCCGTTGTCCCAAACTTTCTCTATGAATCTCTATAAACCCTCTGTTGCTTTTCTTTCTCTCCTTGTAGTTTACATACTTGATTTGAAAGTTTGTAAAGGATTGCTTTATATACTAGTTAAGTTTGTACGGGCTCATTCTGGTATTTTTCAGATGTTGTAAGTGTGCTTCAGATGTTGTAGGTGTATCGTAAGGTTATTTTTATTACCTTTCATTGCAAAATTAAGTCAAATTGATTCTCTGCATATTTGAGAACAAAGGTGATTTATGTTAACAGTTAGAAGCCAAGAAGTTGGCTCCAAACAAAGGGGAAAATGACTCCCAAATGTGGCAACCAGGAGCCTATGAAGGGAAGCCCAAGGCAACCCTCCATTCAAAAATTTTACTAAACCTTAGGCTACAGTTCAGTCTCTTTAAAAGAAAAAAAGGAAAGAAAGAAAACCTTTAAAACTGAATAAAGGCAAGGAGAATGACCCTGGCTATTTCATTTTTTCTGGTCTATTGGAGTAAATGAAAGAGTTCAAAATCATTCTTGGTTTCTCTAGGAGTTGGCCTAGTTGTAGCTGGTTCTAATGCAAAAATTTTAAAGTATCTCTCAACCCGGAGTTAAATTATTGTTGCCTTTCCAACTTTTAGGGGAAAAAAAGGAGGGTGGAAAGCATAACATTTAGGATATGCTCATGATAGAAAGCCTATTTTCTGTTGTTACTGGGAATTTAGAAGAAGCTTGTAGAAATTTTGAAAAGTTAAATGTGCAAGCACCCCATAGCCATTTTCACCAGGGTGGTGCTCATCCCCACTTTGATAGATATTCTGGGGTTGGCACAGAAAGGGGCAGAACTCGCATCAGGTGGGGCCAGGTTCCCCTATACTTGATTTCTCAGGCTGTGCTACCGGTAATAATAAGCACAGGACAACCAGTGGCACTAAGCGCTACACTGGCAAGAATGGCTAAATCTAGACAATTGCAGGGGCTGAGGATGCTACTCTCCTCATGGTTTCAAGTATTGGAAGGATGCTTCCTTTCTTGGATTGGTCAGAAGATGCTTTCACAACCCAGGAGTACAGGATGGGATTGATTAAGATGCTGAATGTTTGTTCTTTCCCACAGATGGGCAATGTTCTTTATCTAAGATAACACCCAGGCAACATATTCTATTGCCAAGAGAACTGTCATCAGGTGGGATGAGGCTCCCAGATATCTGATATTTCAGCCTGTGCTGCCAGAACACCCCATTATGTTGGGACATGTTTGATCCCCAGACACTAAAAAAAAATGTATGGTTTTCTTATCTACCGAGACCTGGCCTCAGTATCAACTCTGCACTGGTGAACAATGGCCACCAGAGACTACTTTAAATTATGATACCAGTTTTCAATTAGATTATTTTTTGTAAATAAGAAGGAAAGTGGTCTGAAGTGCTCTATGTACAAGCTTTCTTTTTCCTCAGGGACAACCCCTGACTGTGTAAGACTTGTCAGATAGTTTCAGCTCTCCTGAACTTCCCCAAAATGGTCAGAGATTCCCAAGAGAGACACTGTCACCACCTAGTTCAAACCCACCATCTACTTCTCCTGCACTTTCTCCATGCATTTAGAAAACTCCAGGAGGCAGCCTTTCTCAAGAGTTTCTTCTGATTCTATGGGGCTCCCAGAAGGCAACCATATCCTTCTTTGTTTCCCTTGGTTGAAACTGTGGGTGGTGAGAGGGGAAGTGCATGAGTGTTCATTTTCTCTGGCAATTTTAAGCAAATTAAGGTTGACTGAGAAAAATTTTCTGATGACGCCAGTAGGTATACAGATGTTCTCCAAGGGTTAGAACAAAGCTTTGACCTATCTTGGAGATATGTAATGCTACTACAAGATCAAACTTATAAAATTTTTTAAATTTTCTTTTTTTATATTTTTTATTTTTTTCAGAATTTTTTTTAAATTTATTCTTGGGGATTCATTGTGGGTACAAGAAACCAGGTTTCACTGATTGCATTTGTTAGGTAAAGTCCCTCTTACAATCCTGTCTTGCCCAAAAAAAGGTGTGACACCACCAAGACCACACCCCCTCCTTCCTTCCCTCTGTTATTCCCTTCCCCACTCCTCCTTCCTAATTCCTCTCTTTGCTCTCTCCTTCCCCTACCCCCACCATGTTATTAATTGTCATTGATTGTCCTCATATCAAAATTGAGTACATAGGATTCATACTTCTTCATTCTTGCGATGCTTTACTAAGAATAATGTGTTTCACTTCCATCCAGGTTAATACAAAGGCTGTAAAGTCTCCATTTTTTTAATGGCTGAACAGTATTCCATGGTATACATATACCACAGCTTGTTAATCCATTCCTGTGTTGGTGGGCATTTAGACTGTTTCCACATTTTTTGGCAATTGTAAATTGAGCTGCAATAAACAATCTAGTGCAAGTATCCTTGTGATAAAAGGATTTTTTTTTCCTTCTGGGTAGATGCTCAATAATGGGATCACAGGATCAAATGGGAGGTCTATCTTGAGTTCTTTGAAGGTTCTCCATACTTCCTTCCAAAAATGTTGTATTAGTTTACAGTCCCACCAGCAGTGGAAAAGTGTTCCCTTATCTCCACATCCATGCCAACATCTGCAGTTTTGAGATTCTGTGATGTGGGCCATGCCAGCATCTACAGTTTTGAGATTTTGTGATGTGGGGTTAGATGGTATCTCAGGGTGGTTTTGATTTACATTTCTCTAATAATTAAGGATAATGAGCATTTTTTCATATGTTTGTTAGCCATTGTCTGTCTTCTTTAAAGAAGGTTCAATTCATGTTTCTTCCCCATTAATATATGGGATTGTTGACTTTTTTCATGTGTATTAATTTGAGTATTTTATAGATCCTAGTTATCAAGCTTTGGTCTGATTCAAAATATACAAATATTCTTTCCCATTGTGTAGGTTGTCTATTTGCTTTGGTTGCTGTCTCCTTAGCTGTACAGAAGCTTTTCAGTTTAATTAAGTCATATTTGTTTGTTTCGTTGTTGGTGCAATTGCCACGGCAGTCTTCTTCATGAAGTCTCTCCCGAGGCCAATATCTTCCAGTATTTTTCCTATGCTTTCCTTGAGGATTTTTATTGTTTCATGCCTTAAATTTAAGTCCTTTATCCATCTTCAATCAATTTTTTTTTTTTAGTGGGGAAAGGTGTGGGTCCAGTTTCAGTCTTTTACATGTGGATACCCAGTTGTCCCAGCACCATTTATTAAATAGGGGATCTTTCCCCCAAGGTATGTTGTTGTTTGGTTTATTGAAGATTAGTTGGTGCCGGTACTATGCTGTCTTGACCACTATGGCTTTGTAGTACAGCCTAAAATCTGGGATGGTGATGCCCCCAGCTTTATTTCTATTACTAAGAATTGCCTTAGCTATGCGGGATTTTTTTTTTTTGGTTCCATACAAAATGCAGAATATTTTTTTCCAAATCTTGAAAATACGATGTTGGTATTGTAATACTGATGGCATTGAATAAGTAGATTGCTTTGGGAAGTATACACATTTTAACGATGTTGATTCTTCCCAGCCATGAACATGGTATATTCTTCCATTTGTTAATATCCTCTGCTATTTCCTTTCCTAGGATTTCATAATTTTCTTTATAGATGTCCTTCACCTCCTGTGTTAGGTATATTCCTAGGTATTTCATTTTCTTTGAAGCTATGGTGAAGGGAGTTGTGTCCTTAATTAGCCTCTCATCTTGGCTGTTATCAGCACGGCACATACAAAGGCAACTGACTCATGGACATTGCGTGTATATCCTGAGACATTAGTGAATTTTTTGATGACTTCTGGGAGTCTTATGGTTGAGTTTTTGGGGTACTCTAAGTATAAGACTATATGATCAGCCAAAAGGGAAAGTTTGCCCTTCTCTACTCCCATTTAGATGTCCTTTATTTCCTTGTATTGCATAATTTTATTGACTAAAACTTCCGACACTATGTTGAATAGTAATGGTGACAGAGGACAACCTTGTCTAATTCCAGTTCTAAGAGGAAAAGCCTTCATTTTTTGTCCATTCATTAAAATATTAGCTGTGGGTTTGTCATAGATAGCTTCGATCAGTTTCAGAAATGTGCCATGTACGCCTATACTCTCCAGTGTTCTAATTAGAAAGGGATGCTGGATTTTATCAAATGCTTTTCCTGCATCTATTCAGAAGATCATATAATCTTTGGTTTTACTTCTATTGATATGGTAAATAACATTTACAGAATTGCGTATAGTAAACCAGCCTTGCATCCCTGGGATGAAATCTACTTGATCATGATGTATGACTTTTTTGATAATAAGCTGTAATCTATCAGCTAGTATTTTTTGAGAATTTTTGCATCTATATTCATTAGTGAAATAGGTTTGAAATTCTCCTTTTTAGTTGGGTCTTTATCGGGTTTTGGTATCAGGATGATGTTTGCTTCATAGAATGTGTTAGGGAAGATTCCTTCCTCCTCAATTTTTTGGAAGAATTTCTGGAGTATGGGAATAGCTCTTCCTTGAATGTTTGATAGAATTCTGATGTGAAGCCATCTGGACCAGGGCATTTTTTGGTTGGAAGATTTTTTATTATTTCTTTAATCAGTCCTTGAAATTGGCCTGTTCAGGAGCTCTATTTCTTCCTGGATAAGTCTAGGGAGAGGGTGTGATTCCAAATATTGATCCATTTCCTTCACATTGTCAAATTTCAGAGCATAGAGTTTCTGGTAGTATTCAGAGATGATATTTTGTATCTCTGTGGTATCAGTTTGTGATTTCTGATTAAGGTTACTACAGATTTTACTTTTTTATTTCTAGTTAGCCTGGCCAAAAGTTTATTTATTTTATTGATTTTTTTTTCAATAAACCAGCTCCTTGTTTCATTAATTTTCTGAATGATTCTTTTGTTTTCAATTCCATTCCTCTCCAATTTAATTTTAGATATTTCTTTTCTGTTGCTGGGTTTAGGCTTAGATTCTTCTTCATTTTCCAATTCCATAAAATGGCTTGTTAGTTTGCTGATGTGTTCTCTTTCTATTTTTCGAATGTAGGCATGTAAAGCAATAAATTTTCCTATCAAACTGCTTTTGCAGTATCCCACAGGTTTTGGTAGCTTGTGTCTTCATTGTTGTTATACCTAAGGAAGTTAATGATTTCCTCTTTTATTTCTCCCTGCACTAAACTGTCATTCAACAGGTTTTTTAATTTCCATGCCTTTTTGTGGTATTGAATGTTTTTGTTGAATTCCACCTTTAATGCCTTGTGGTCTGAGAAGATACAAGGTAAAATTTAAATTCCTTTGATTCTGTTGAGGTTTGTTTTGTGTCCTAGGATATGATCAATTTTGGAGATTGTTCCATGGAGTGATGAGAAGAATGTACATTCTTTATCTTTGGGATGGAGTGCTCTATATGCATCTATTAAGCACAGTTGCTCTAGGGCAGGCATCTTCAATGTACCATCAGCGGACCACATGCAGTTTTCTGAGGAGATTAATCCAGCACGCTGGGTGTTTTTGCCACTGCTACCTGTCCTGCTTAGCAGCCAACTCATCCCAGGGCTTGCGGTCTGGCCCTCCAGCGGTCTGAGTGACAGTGAACTGGCCCTCTGTTTAAAAAATTTGATGATCCCTGCTGTAGGGTCTCATTTAAGTCCCTTATTTCTTTGTTTAATTCCTGTGTAGAGCATCTGTCCGGCTCTATAAGAGGAGTATAAAAGTCCCCAGTAATTATGGTTTTATACGATATCATATTGCTCAGACTGGTTAATGTCTGTTTCAAGAATCTGGGAGTATTTAAATTGGGGGCATAAATATTTAGAATTAAAATGTCTTCCTGTTGTATTTTTCCTATGACCAATATAAAGTGACCCATCTTTGCCTTTTTTGATTTAAATCCACATGTATCTGAAAATACAATTACAACTCCTCTTTTTTTCTGAATTCCGTTTGCCTGAAAAAATTGTCTTCCAATTCTTGACTTGAAGTTTTCATTTGTCTTTTGAAGTTAAGTGTGTTTCCTGCAGACAGCAAATGAATGGCTTGTGTTTTTTAATCTAGTCAGCCAATCTGTGGCTCTTCAGTGGGGAATTAAAGCCATTGACATTTATTTAGGTAATTGATAAGTGTGGTAGTGTTCTATTCATCTTATTTTGTGAGAGTCCATTGCTTAGTTTTACCTTTTGCATCATGGTGGATGTTAGATTCTGTCCTTTAATTTCTGAGTTCTTATTTTGCTGTTGATCCATTGTGATGATCAGTTTGTAGAATGGATTGAAATATTTCATGTAGTGCTAGTCTTGTTGAGGTGAATTTCCTCAATGTTTGTGTGTCAGTAAATGATTTGATTTCTCCATCAATTTTAATGTTTAGCTTAGCAAGATATATAATTCTGTGCTGGAAATTATTCTGTTTAAGTAGATTAAAGGTAGATGACCATTGACTTCTGGCTTGGAAAGTTTCATTAGAGAAGTCTGCAGTCATCCTGATGGATTTTTCCCTGTAGGTCAACTGGAGCTTACTCCCGGCAGCTTGAAGAATCTCTTCTTTCATCTTGACTTTGGACAGGTTCATCACAATGTGTCTTAAAGAAGCTCGGTTAGAGTTGAGGTGACCTGGGGTCCAATATGCCTCTGAAAAAAGTGTGTCAGAATCTTTGATGATATTTGGAAAATTTTCATTTGTAATATTCTCAAGTATGGCTTCCATTCTCCTGGGGCATTCTTCTTCCCCTTCTGGGATACCTATAACTCATATGTTTGAATGCTTCATAAAGTCCCATAATTCTGTCAGTGAACGTTCTGTTTTCTCTCTCTTCTTTTCTGCCTCTTTAACTATCTGAGATATCTCAAGAGCTTTGTCTTCCACCTCTGAGATTCTTTCTTCTGCATGGTCTAATCTGTTGTTGATACTTTCTGTTGCATCTTTAAGTTTCTTAATTTATTGCTTCAGTTCCTTCAGCTCTGCTATATTCTTTCTATATTTTTCAGATCATTCATCTCTTATTTTTTTTTATTAAATCATAGTGGTGTACATTAATACTATCATGGGGTACAGTGTACTGTTTCTGTATACAGTTTGACATACTTTCATCCAACTGGTTAACATAGCCTTCATTTCCTTGTCTTAGTTATTGTGTTAAGACATTTGTATTCTACATTTAGAGAGATTCACATGTACCCTTATAGGAAGAACCATAGGCCTGATCCCACCAATCACTGTCCCTCCACCCAGCATCCCCTCTCCCAACCCCTTCCTCTCCCCATATTCCTGGGCTACAATTGGGTTATAGCTTTCCTACAAAAGCTATAAATTAGTTTCATAGTAGGGCTGAGTACATTGAATATTTTTTCTTCCATTATTGGGATACTTTGCTAAGAAGAGTATTTTCCATCTCCATCCATGTAAACATGAAGGAGGTAAAGTCTCCATCGTTCTTAATGGCTTCACAGTATTCCATGGTGTACATATACCACAATTTATTGATACATTCATGGATTGATGGGCTCTTGGGCTTCTTCCACGACCTAGAAATTTTGAATTGGGCTGCAATGTAAATTCTGACACAAATATCTTAATTGTAGTGTGATTTTTGATCTTCTGGAAATATACCTAATAGAGGAATTATAGAATCAAATGGCAGGTCTATTTTTAGTTCTCTATGTGTTCTCCAGAAGTCTTTCCAAAAGGAATGTATTAGTTTGCCATCCCACCAGCAGTGTAGAAGTGTTCCCTTTTCTCCACAACCATGCCAGCATCTGGGATTTTGGGATTTGGGGATATGGGCTAAGCTTAATAGAGTTAGATAATATCTCAAAGTGGTTTTGATTTGCATTTCTCTGATGATTAAGGATGGTGAGAATTTTTCATATATTTGTAGGCTGTGCACCTGTCTTCTTCAGAGAAGTTTCTCTTCAAGTCCCTTGCCCACCCTGAGAAGGAATGACTTGTTCACTTCTTGCTAATATCTTTCAGTTCTTTGTGGATTCTGGTTATTAAACCTTTCTCAGAGACATAACCAGCAAATATCTTCTCCCATTCTGTGGGCTGTCTATTTGCTGTGCTTTTGGCTGTGCAGAAGCTTTTTAATTTGATGAGGTCCCAGTAGTGTATTTTTGATGTGGCTTCAATTGCCCAGGGGTTCCTCTTCATAAAATTTTCACCCAGGCCGATTTCTTCAAGTGTTTTCCCTGCACGTTCTTCTAGTATTTTTATAGTTTCCTGTCTTAAGTTTAAATCTTTAATCCACTGAGATTCAATATTAGTTAGTGGTGAAAGGTGTGGATCCAGTTTCAGGCTTCTTCAGGTTGCCAGCCAGTTTGCCCAGCACCATTTTTTTAAATAGGAAATCTTTTCCCCACTCAATGTTTTTAACTGGCTTGTCAAAGATCAGAAAACGGTATGTAGCGCAGCTTATCTCTTGGTTCTCTATTTTGTTCCATACCTCTACCTCTCGGTTTTTGTGCCAATACCAGGCTGTTTTGATGACTATAGATTTATAGTATAACCTGATGTCTGGTAGCATGATTCCTCCTGCTTTGTTTTTATTTCTGAGTTATATCTTGGCTAGTCAAGTTTTTTTCTGATTCCATATGAAATGAAGTATTATTTTTTTGAGATCTTTAAAGTATGACAATGGAACAATAATATGGATTGCATTAAAATTATATATTGCTTTGGGAAGTATGGACATTTTAACAATGTTAATTCTTCCCAGCCATGAGCATGGTAGATTTTTCCATTTGCTAACATTTTCAGCTATTTCTTTTCTTAGAGTTTCATTGTTCTCTTTATAGAGGTCTTTCACATCCTTTTTTAGGTGAACTCCCAGATATTTCATGTTCTTAGGCATTACCATAAATGGAATGGAGTTCTTGAGTATTTTTTCACCCTTACTGTTGTTGGTATATATAAAGGATACAGATTTATGAATGTTGATTTTTTAACCTGAGACCCTTAATCACTTCTAAGAGTTTTGTAGTAGAATCCTTGGTATTTTCCAGGTATACAGTCATGTCATCTGCGAAGAGTGAAAGTTTAATCTCTTCTGATCCTATATGGATACACTTGATCACCTTTTCTTCCCTACTTTCAATGGCTAAAACTTACATTACAATGTTAAAGAACAATGGAGACAATGGGCAACTTTACCTTATTTCTGATCTGAGTGGAAATAATTTCAATTTAACTCCATTAAATACGATATTGGCTGTGGGCTTGCTGTAGATGGCCTCTATCAATATGAGAAATGTCCCTTCTATGCAAATTTTCTTAAGTGTCCTGATCATGAAAGGATGCTGGATATTATCAAAAGCTTTTTCTACATCAATTGAGATAAACATATGTTCTTTGTTTTTTAATTTGTTTATGTAATGAATTACATTTATATATTTACATATGTTGAACCAGCCTTGAGATCCTGGGATAAAACCCACTTGGTCATGGTGTATAATTTTTTTGATGTGTTGCTGGATTCTGTTTGTTAGGATCTTGTTGAATATTTTCACATCAATATTCATTAGTGATATTGGACTGTAATTTCCTTTCTTTGTTGGGTCTTTTCCTGGTTTGGGGATCAAGGTGCTCTTTGCTTCTTAGAATGTGCTGAGTAGTATTCCGTCTTTTTCTATATTTTGGAAAAGGTTAAGTAGTATAGGTACTAATTCCTCTTTAAAGTTTTGGTAGTTTTCTAATGTGAAGCCATCTGGTCCCAAGCTTTTCTTTTTAGGGAGATTTTGTATAGTTGATGCTATATCAGAACTTGATATAGGCCTGTTCAACATTTTCTCTTTTTTTCTGCCTAAGTCTTGGGAAGTGGCATGCTTCCAAGTATTGGTCAATCCATCAGATTATTATATCTCTGAGAATAAAGTTTCTTGTAATATTCATTAAGGTTTGTTTAAATTTCTAAGGGGTCTGTTGTTATTTTGTCTTTACCATTTCTGATTGATGAAATTAGTGATTTTACTCTTTTTCTCTTAGTTAGGTTGGTCAAAGTTTTATCTATCTTACTGACATTTTCAAGAAACCAAGTTTTTGATTTATTGATCTGTTGTATAATCCTTTTTTTTCAATTTCATTTAATTCTGCTCTAATTTTGGTTATTTCTTTTCTTCTGCTGGGTTCTACATTGGACTGTTCTTCCTTTCTGTTTGCTTGACATGTCCAATTAAGTTGTTAACTTCCTCTCTTTCCGTTTTCTTGAGGAAGGCTTGCAGTGCTATAAATTTCCCTCTTAGGTCTACCTTGCAGTATCCCAGATGTTCTGGTAACTTGTATCTTCATTATCATTTTGTTCCAAAAATTTGGTAATTTCCTTCTTGATCTCATCTCTCACCCACCTATCATTCAGCATAAGGTTATTTACATGTTGGTCTGAGAAGATAGAAGGAATAATTTCTATTCTTTTAAATTTGCTGAGGTTAGACTTGTGACCTAAAATGTGGTCATTTTTCGAGTATGTTCTGTGGGCCAATGAGAAAAATGTATATTCAGTTTTGTTAGGATGAAATGTTCTGTAGATGTCCATTAAATTCAAATGCTGAATCATTAAGTTTAAATCCAAAATTTCTTTGCTAAGCTTCTTGTTGGAGGATCTATCCAACACTACCAAAGGAGTATTAAAATTTCTAACTATGATGGGGCTGGGAGAAATCATGTTGCTCATGCCTGTTAGAGTATCTCTTATAAATTGAGGTGCATTTTGGTGGGTGTATAAATATTAATGATTGAAATCTCATCGTTTTGAGTATTACCCTTAACAAATATAAAGTGTCCATTTTTATCTTTACTTTTGTTGGTTTAAAGCCTATTGCATCTGCGAATAAAACTGGAACACCTGCTTTTTTTTTTTTTTTTTTTTTTTTTTTACTTTCCATTTGCCTGGAATATAGATGACCATCCCTTCACTCAATATTTGTCTTTTAGGTTAAGATGGGATTTTTGTATGTAGCAGATATCTGGCCTGAGTTTTTGTATCCAGTCAGCTAGCCTGTGCCTCTTCAGAGGGCAATTTAAGCCATTCACATTGTTTGAGAATATCGATAATCCTGGTATAATTTTGGATATCAAGTTTTTTGAAAATCCAGTGGACACCTTTAATCCTTTCACCACTGTGGAGGTTGGAATTTGATTAAAATTTTCTGTATGAGTCTATTTATGTGGTCGAGGATTGTGCTGTTCATTATGAAAGATAGGTCTGAGAATATCCTGGAGGACTGGTTTAGTTATAGCAAATTTCTTCAATGTGTGAATATCATTAAAGTATTTAATTTTTCCATCATAAATGAAAGTCAGTTTAACTGGATACAGCATCCAGGGTTGAAAGTTATTTTGTTTTAGGTGGTTAAAAGTTGATGACTATCCTCTTCTAGCCTGAAATATTTCAGCAGAGAGATCTGCAGTTATTCTAATATTCTTCCCCTTGTAGGTGATGGTTTTCTTATGTCTAGCTGATTTCAGAATTTTCTTTTTCATATTAACTTAGTGAAGTTAATTATAAAGTGCCTGAATGATGTCTTGTTCAGGGTGTGTTGTGTTGGGGTTCTGAAATGATCTGCTACCTGAATTTCAGAACCTCTTGGCATGTCTGGGAAGTTCTCTTTCATAATTTTATGAAGTAGAGCCTCTGTGCTTTGTGAAGCCACTTCATCACCTTCAGGGATTCCTATAAGACAAATAATAGTTTTCTTCAAGTTATCCCAGAGCTCTCTGAGAGAGTGATCCATTTTTGCTCTCCATTTCTCTTCATCCTTGCATGCTTGGGCACGTTCAGAAGCTTTGTCTTCAATGTCAGAGATCCTTTCTTTTGCCTGCTTCATTCTATTACTGAGGGATTCTACTGTATTTTTCATATCTTTGAGGGCTGCAATCTCTTCCCTCAGGTTTCAAAATCTTTGGTAATTTTATCTTTGAAATCATTGAGTTCTTGAGTCATCTTTTGAATTATTTCTTGAGATATCTTTTGAATAATTTCTTGAAATTCTAATTCCCTCCTTTCTTCCATTCTATTAATCTTATTTGCTATCCAAATTCTG
>CAUYQV010194779.1:0-13029 GCA_963574575.1 Galagoides demidoff | reverse complement strand
AAAATCTTAAAACTCATCTCTGCCCTTCTTTGACGTCTTGGATCTATATCCCCAAGTAGTGGCTACCTCTACTACTTGGTTTTATGAAATATATGAGAGTCACCAAAAAAATTAGGAGCTCTAGTGTTTTTTTTTTTTTTGAGACGGAGCCTCAAGCTATCCCCCTGGGTAGGGTGCCATGGCATCACAGCTCATAGCAACCTCCAACTCCTGGGCTCAAGCGAGGTCTCCTGCCTCTGCCTCCCAAGTAGCTGGGACCACAGGCGCTCGCCACAACGCCCGGCCATTTTTTCGTTGCAGCCATCATTGTTTGGCGGGCCCGGGCTGGGGATTCGAACCCGCCACCTTAGGTGTAGGTGGCTGGCGCCTTAGCCGATTGAGCCACAGGCGCTGAGCCAGGAGCTCTAGTGTTAATAGTTCCTTCACCAACCTCTGAAAGTTGTCAAAAGTTGAAAGGAAGAGGCCCAAGCCCAGCAAATACATCATGCAGAAAATTAAGGAAAATCTAAGGAATTTTGATCAAAGCATTGAAAGTGGGCACCTATTAACTACTAACAAAAATATCAGGGTGTTCCTTAAAGCCAAAAAGAAGGTAACATTTGATTTGTTAGATATGAGCTGTATTTTGAGACTTTAACAGGCTTATCTACTACCTAGAAATGGTAACTGGATGAATATTGTAAACAATCACCTATCAGGTCCTAGCCCTGTGTACACAACTATGTATGCTCCTATAGGGAAAGAAACTGGGCCATTGCCATACCAGAGGTAGTTTGAATTTAGAGCCTCTGTGTCAGAAAGCCTTTGCTTGTTTTAGGCCTACTTATCTGTATATTCCTGGGGAACAAGTTTTATCCTCGGATAGGACATTGCATAGCGGTTTAGACCAGCTTTCTGATATTTTACAGATCCATGAAGTAAACGTAACCAAATTCCAAGACAAAGTCAGGATGTTTATTTCAGTGCTTTGGTGCTTTTTCTTGAGTGTCTGTCTCAGCACCACTGCCATGATTGCTATTTATCAACTTTTAATGCTTCTTAGTGCTCTCAGGCCATTGTGAGCCTTGTCTAGAACAAAGTAGTTTAAGAAGTGTCCTCCCTACTGGGTGCCAGTGGCTCATACCTGTAATCCTAGCATTTTGGGAGGCTAACGTAGGTGGATTGCCTGAGCTCAGGAGTTCTGAGACCAGTCTAAGAGTGAGACACCATCTCTAAATTCCTTCATACTAAGAAATCCAATCTCTCTGGGCATCATGGCAGGCACTGTAGTCTCCGCTACTTGAGAGGCTGAGGCAAGAGGATCGCTTGAACCTAGGAGTTTGAGGTTGCTGTGAGCTATTATGGTACATTACTGAGGGCAACAAAGCGAGAAGTGTCCTTCCAATAACTGGGACCCCCATGTTGACCTACTCTTGATGCTGCTTTCTGGGGATTAACTTGAAATGTGTTAAATAATTTTACGACATCAACATCAGAGAAAGTCAAGCTCTTCTGTGCACTTGATCTGAAGTATGCAACAGGTAAGCATACATATGGTTTTGTCAAGGGTAGTTGTGATTTATGCCTGTTTCCCTGATTTATTAGTGGTTCCTTCTTTCACTGTCAAAAGTCCCCCAATGGCCAAAATGTATCACAATTTTATAGTTAGTATAAAAATTGAATCTGATGGGGGTGGTGCCTGTGACTCAGTGAGTAGGGCGCCAGACTCATACACCCAGGGTGGCAGGTTCAAACCCATCCCAGCCAAACTGCAACAAAAAAATAGCCCGGCATTGTGGCCGGCGCCTGTAGTTCCAACTACTCGGGAGGCTGAGGAAACAGAATCACCTAAGCCCAAGAGCAGGAGGTTGCTGTGAGCTGTGATGCTGCAGCATTCTACTGAGGGTGACTGTCTCTTAAAAAAAAAAAAAAATTGATGCTGATCCTTTCCATTAAGAGACAAACAATGCCTGTGCCATTAGTTTTAGTGTGTCTCAAGATGGGTCTTAACCCTGTGTAGGTGGAGACTAGGAAAAGAATTCCACTTGTGACTGGCAGACTATTCTGCCTTATTCTATTTCCTCTTCAATGTTGAATTGGTTTCTTCCTTCAAAGCATATGTACCTTTTAAAAAAATTATAGACTGTGTTATGCAGAGGTTAGGATAGCAAAAGGACAAATGATTCTTAACTACCATACAGCAGAAACCAGGCAGGCAAATTCACTGCCTTGCATACAGCCAGGTGTCACTATTTAATCTGAATAGTATCCCCAAGAGTGGTGTACAGTCTCCTGGTAACTGCAGAGGCTCTTTGGACACAAGATTGTCAGTTATAGTTGCCTTGGGAATGTTATACTTAATTGAGCCTGCAATTCCGCATTGTAGTTTTGTCATTACCATCAGCTATAGTAGGTATGGTGTAATTGTGAAGTTGGATGTGGGGGAAGCAAATAAATATGCATGCCTATGGATACAGTGCCAAGTCAGCTGTAATATTTAAAAGATTTGGTCACTTTGGAAAATAAACTAGTTGATACATTCATTCTATCTAGTTTGTACTCTATACAAAATTTGTCATCCATTTCTTCTTTTTTTTTATTGTTTGGGATTCATTGAGGGTACAAAGAATTAGGATGCACTGATTGCATTTGTTAGGTAAAGTCCCTCTTATAATTGTGTCCTGCCCCCAATGGGTGTGCCATACACTGTGACCCCTTCCCCCACCCTCCTCCCCTCTCCCTGCTCCCGAACATCCCTATCCCCCACCTTGTATTAGATCATCTACTGCCATCCACTATTTTTAGCTGTGGTTTCTTTTGGATATTTTTACTTTGACAGATTTAAACAAACTCAAGGTATTGATTCAACTTTATTTTTAGCAGCATGAAACTGCCAAATATTTACAAAACATATCCGTTTTGTCCTTGAGTGGTTCTGAGTCCAGGTATTCTCCCCTGTGCAACCCTGAGTTAATGTTTCCTTCCTGGCTCCTGTCTACTGCCCAGCTGCCTACCCTCTCCCATTCAGCACAGGGCTAGTTCTGCACTTTGGTCTCCAGCCTCTGGCTTGTTGTCCGTTGGGTGACACAGAGCTATAGAGCTTGTTTTTCTCAGTTAATTTTGATGAATGCCTCAAAGAGAAAGAGTAAAATCCTCAAAATATTAGAGTCCCTGTTCCCAAAGATATGAGACTGATAATATCAGTTGCATTACCTTGTTGTGTGATAGGGCATTTTCTTTTCCTTTCTTTTCTGCCTTACAGTTTGAGCACTTTGGTACTTTGTAAATACAGTGCACACAGCCAGGTTATTTTCCTGTTTGCAATAACAGGAAGTGATCCTGCTTAGAAGTAGTTACACAACACATTTCAACGTGCCATTATTCAGGTGTGCATATTACCAATGCTAACAGAAGAGTTAAGTCATTCTCCAGGTGCGTATTCAGCAATGTGAGGCCATCTACTTTGACAGTTCTATTTTCAGCACAGCAGTCCGTTTTGAGATCCTTTTGACTTCTCTTTATAGGGTTACTTAGCCCCTGCCTTGCATAAAGTGATCCTGAACCTTTGAGTGGGGAATTAAATCACAGTTTATTATTTCATACTTTTTTTTTTTTTGAGACCGAGTCTCAAGCTGTCCCTCTGGGTAGAGTGTTGTAGCATCACAGCTCACAGCAACCTCCAACTCCTGGGCTCAAGCGAGTCTCCTGCCTCTGCCTCCCAAGTAGCTGGGACCACAGGCACCTGCCATAATGGCTGGCTATTTTTTGGTTGCAGCCGTCATTGTTGTTTGGCAGGCCCAGGCTGGATTCGAACCTGCCACCTTAGGTATATGTGGCTGGCGCCTTAGCCACTTGAGCCACAGGCACTGAATCAGATTTCATACTTCTTACTAGTGGTTCAACGTTGCCTTACGTCATTCAGTAAAAGAATGGTGATTGCTTACTGATTGATTTAAGTAATATGCATGTAGTATTCAGAGAATGTAAGTAACAATAAGCCATATTTGATTAGCTATGTTGGCTAATTCCCAACCTCCTTCATATCCTAGCTCAGATGTCATCTCTAGAAGGCCTACTCTGAGCACCTAATACTCCAACAACCCCTACCCACTCGCGGCTCTTACAGTCATTCTGACTTGTGCTTTGTCTTTTTTTGCTTAGCAGTGATCACCTAACATAATTTTCTCATGGTTGTGTCTTCTGTCTCTAGACTGTAAGATCCATGAAGGCAAAAACTTTTTGTTAATTGATTTATGCAAATTGCTCAGAACAGTGTCGTGTATATGGTTGGTGCTCAAAAGCTACTGAAGTAGAATTTTCTGATAGGACCAAAGCACTAGGTAATTCAGTTGAAAACTGAACTATTCATAAAAGCACATTTTACAAATAGACCATTCAGGGCACCTTGGGAACCTGCTGGAACTTACTAGAAAGAAGATCTGGAGGCAGAAAATAAGGCTTTAATCGTAGCTCTGCCACTTGACTAGATCTGTGACGTGTACCAATTTATCATCTGTACAGATGAAATTCTGAGTTCCCTTCCTGTCAAACAGACACAATGATTAGGTCTTTCATAATAATCATAGGTTATTATGAATATTAAGTAAGTCTTTTGCAAACCAAAATTAAACAGCATTCTTGCATATTGAGAATAAATTATACTTGAAACTAAAATGGCAATAAATTGGGGCCAGCTGGCAGGAAATTTCTTCCAGGTTGTTTTAATGTTTTTATTCACTGGTAATAGAAAATGTAGGGTGTGGCATGGCTTGAGGAAAATGAAGGAAAATATGTTGAACTGACCAATCAGAAGATGGCTCTTGAGACTTGATCCAGCACAGCAGGGAGGGCTCTTCTCTGTGAGACTCTCCTTTAGGACTGATTTCCTTGATGGCAGTGGCTGCTCATTCTCCTCAAAGATAGTACTCTGGGTCCATGGCAGCAGGTAAAAACTAGACATGGGACAGAGTAGGCAGACAGTTTTTCAGCCCTATCAGACTATAATTAATATCAGAAATCATTTTAAACTCATTTTTGTATCTTGGCTAAATAGTTATAAAATGTCCAGACAAATGTCATTCTGTACATATAAGAACAAATATAACCAACTCCCATGCATTGTTTTTTTTGTTTGTTTGTTTTGGGGTTTTTTTTTGAGATAGTCTCATTATGTTGCCCTGGATAGAGTGTGGTGGCATCATAACTCACAGCAATCTCAAACTCTTGGGCTTAAGTGATTCTCTTGTCTCAGCCTCCCAAGTGGATTACAAGCGCGTACCACAACACCTGGCTGTATTTTGCTTGCAGTTGTCATTGTTGTCAACTTCTGTATATGTGGCTAGCGCCCTATTCACTGAGCTATGGGCACCGTACCTTAAGTGATTCTGTTGCCTCAACCTCTCAAGTAGCTGAGACTACAGGTGACCACTAAAACACCCGGCTATTTTTTTTTTTTTTGGAGACAGTGCCTCAAGCTGTTGCCCTGGGTAGAGTGCTGTGACATCACAGCTCACAGCAACCTCCAATTGCCCACCACAACACCCAGCTGTTTTTTGGTTGCAGCCGTTATTGTTGTTTGGCAGGTCCGGGCTGGATTTGAACTGGCCAGCTCAGGTATATGTGTCTGGCGCCTTAGTTGCTTGAGCCACAGGCGCTGAGCTTCCTAATTTTTTTTTAAATGAAAAATATGTATTTTATTTCCCTCTCCATTTTTTTTTTTTTAAGTAAATCCCGGCTATTTTGTTGTTGTTGTAGTTGTCATTGTTGTTTAGCAGGCCCTGGCTGAGTTCCAACCTGTCAACCCCAGTGTATGTGGCCAGTGCCCTAACCACTGAGCTACAGGCACCAAGCCCATCCATTGGTTTTTTATCATGGAATAATCTTTGCCTTCTACAGAGGGCACTTTCAGGTCAGATGTTGTCTGCAATCCAGAGATGTGTGGCAAAAGCCTTTCTTCCTTTCTGAGTTTAGTCTAGTGCAGGGGAACAGCTAGTTCTAGAATGGCAAGTTACATGTCTTTTTTCCTTTTCCTTATTTTAGTCAACTTTCTAGTCCCTAAGTGGCAAAACCCTCAGGAATGCATACTTCTTAAATACTCATGACTAAGGAAAAAGGGTAACTAAAGGGGAAAGGTAAGAAAGGAGAGCAAATATTTATTGGCTGATGTATATATCATACAGATCACTGTGCTAGATAAATAATCTTTGAAACTAAACAAGGGTGAATTATTTTTTTCCAGGGAGAAAGTTTATTTGGATTTCCTTTTTCTCAAATTTCACAGTTCCTGGGGTTGGAATAGTGGAGATAATCACATCTGATTTGGGGTTTTAACAGTCTAGAGGTGACCTCTACCTGTGCTTCCTCTATGCAGTTTCTGCAAGAGCAATTCTTGCCTCTTCCCTCCCTCAGGATCAAGGAAGGGAAATGTGAGTTAATGTTGTAAAAGCACCATCTCTGCAGATTAGTGGTATTCTACTCTGGTGTTAATGAACAAACCTAAACACACATGCACTACAACCAAAGTTTGCATTTGGGAGAGAGGGTTAAGATGACAATGGGAGAAAAAATACCACGGGCACAACTTTTAAAGAGTCTTCAAAGGGCTTTTACCTTCCTTCTTGTCAGCTAATTAAATGGAGGCAGAATCAGTGTGTTGACTTTGGGAATGGGACTTCGGTGTTTGTCTGCTCCTGGGTACCTCCCTTCATAATGACCAGCAAAAGCAAAGGTTTAGCAAAGAGAAGTTACCTATAATTTTTAGAAACCACCTGCTAGCCGTCTCCTAGACTGACAGAACACTAAAACTTTTCAATTTTATGAAGACCCATGTAAGGAGCAAGGGAAATAAGTGTCGTAGAATAGGCAACAGGGTCTTTCTTTTTAATTCCCTACGTGTTAAATATCGTTCATAGAATCACAAAACTCCACAGTTTACCCTCACAGAATCCTGGAACTGAAAGGAACTTTACAAAGCAAGTAGTAGAAATAGTGTCATTGTATAGGTAAGAAAATTGAGACCCATTGGCTGTTTCTTGTCCCAGGTCGCACAGTCACAACCAGAACCTTGACACAATTGACACCAAGTTCACTGCTCTCATCGTTATTCCATGCTGAGGGTTCTCTTAGGAAAAAGGGAAGAAGGGTGGGATCTTTCCAGATTTTGACTCAGGAGCTTGACGATACAGATTTAGACTTTGACCGATCATCCAGCTTTATTAATAGATAGTTAAAGAAACCCTTTCAACCTAACCCCGGAAAGCTTTCTTGGCAGTATGGGATGAATACAATTCACGTCCCCTCTGAAGCCTGCTCACTTCCCGCAAGCGGCTTTCCTAACCGCGCCTAGCTCCCATCTTACCGGGAGCGGTGACACAGATGGTGCCGGCACCGTCAACGGCTACAATCTGAGCCTTTCTTCTGGTCCCGAAAGCCAGAACTCCGGAGCAGCCGCGAGGTGCTTTCCGGATGCGGGCGGGCAGCGCGAGGCTGCGGCCTGGGCTGGAGCTGAACCCCGCCGCGTACGTGGGGGTTTTAAACAGGGAGCCCCGCGCTCTCTTCCTAACATGGATGGAGCTTCTCTTCCTGCGTTTTCATTTCCGAGAAGTCAGGTCCTCAAAGGTACAACATTCGCGCACAAGTCAGTGAAGCAGAGCCGAGTTTGGGCACGAGCCGAGGGTCGCGTCCATGGTCCACTGGGACAGGGAAGTGGAGGGTGAGCTAGCAAGTGTGGGGGTCCCACCCCGAGAGCAGCAGCCGCTGAGACCTGGGGGAACCGGCTGCGATCAACTGAAGAGTTAGAAGCCACGGTAAAGAATAAAAGCCGGAGCCCAGGAGTCCAATGCTCGTCTTGGGATTCTGCCAAAGGCCCAGAGTTTGCTCCACTCAGATGTTATTGAAGACTATTTGCCCAGAGGGTAAGATGAGGGCGGGAACAAAGACTCAGCAGGCTCTCGGTTTGATCTTATCAGCTTCTATTGTTATTATAATTATTAAGGGTGACCTTCAGTAATCTGAAATCTGAGCCTTGTATTGGGAGAGCTTCCTGCTTGAGGTCACACAAATTTCTAGGAAGGTGTTCAGCTCTGCTAGTTCTCTGTGGAGTAAAACACCAGCCTTAATCTCGTTTGAGGGATCGGCCAAAGGGAGGCATTTTTCTCCCATCACCACAGAGGATTTTCCTCTGGTATAAGGGATATAAGCTCTTCTGCCCATATCTAAAGGCTCCAGCTACTCCCTTGGTCTCTGCTCCAGGCAAATGCAAATCTCTACAATGAGTATCTGCTTTGCCTGTTTAATGGGCAGGAAACTCCCCAGAAGATGTATCTTTTATTAGGACCTATCATAGCTTCTTCTATGACTATTATTCTCAGAGTGCTCACAGGCCCAGCAAGGTGTCCGTAAGCTGTATCCCCAACAGGCTAGAATTTCAGAAAAGGCAAGAAGCTTGCTAGCAATGGCTAGCTTAAATGTAAACTAGCTGACTTCTTTGTTTGGACTCACTCAGCTTACTTTTTAGTTTTCTTCTTTCTCTGAGGGTGCTTTCCTTTGCCAAGAATGGGGTCTTCAGTCCCCCTTCTCCCAGCAAGCAAGGGTGAATATTTTAAGGCAATTTGACTGTAATTAAAGGGAGAAGTGTTAAATGCTCCAAGAACAAATAGCTGCTAATGTTGAACTATGTAGCTAGATTCAAACTCCAGTCTAATTATAGGTCTCATGCCTGGGCCCTTACCATGTCCAAAGCAAATTATGGTCTTTTAGTGGATTCTATGTGGGCTTGTGAAAGCAGAAAATATCAAAACTGTAGAATATATTGTTCCTCTAGTGATGGTCTGTTGTTCTCTTGAGTTGCTTCTGCTACCTGTTTACAAATATGCTGGGTTATTATACACAACAAGCTCTCTCCTTAGGTTGCTGTAGCTCTGGAATACCTTTCCCTCTACTCACCTGCCTAGCAAGCCCTCCAGGAGCTCCTTCTGTGTGAGGATTAGGAGCGACCACAGGTGACAGAGAAACTAAAACAACACTGGTTTAAAGTATTAGTTGGTTCCACTCTAATGTAAAGCTCAGGCTTGGTGTGAGGACTCTGTCTCCTGAGATCCAGGCTGCTCCTGCCCTCTGCTCCCCACCAACAGGTTGGATCCTCATCCTTAAGGTCAAAAGCAACTGCTCTGCTCACTGTAGTCAGACAGAGAAAGACCTAGGAGAAGAGGACGGACCTTCTAGGAGAAGGTTCCCTGAAGCTGCTAAGGAAGTTCTAACTTCTGCTGGCCAGAACTCAGTAATGTGGCCCTATCCAGCCACAAGTGGAGTTGGGAAATCTAATCTTTATTTTGGGTGGCCATCTGTCTGGCTTAACATTTTGTTATTATGGAAGAAGAGCCTAATGGATTCTCTTTTTATGAGCCAATTCCTAATTTCTCCTTTAGAAAACTAGGCAACAGAATTTTTGGTGCAGCCATTGCCTCCTGTATTACCATGCTTCTTTTAAACCAGCCATACATTTTATTTGGTCCCTTTTTCTATTATTTATTTTGTTTTCAACATATATTACTTGCCAATTTTAGGGCCAGCAAAGACTGAGACCATATCTTATTTGTCTCTGTGTCCCTCGTAGCCACCAAGTGCTTAGGGCTAATGATTGTTAAATGAAGAAATGAGTGAATAAGTATATGAATGCATGTGCAGTATACATAGGAAGTAAAATTTACTGACTGTTAGAGCTTATTCTCCTCAGCTCTTCGACTTAATGTAGAAGAACTCGTCCTATTTAAACCTTAAGCATTAATTGCTTAACAAAGCAACTGGGCAATCCTTTATCTCAGTGAAATGATTTTCAGTAAAGTTATAGGACACATACTATAAAATGACTTTAAAATAGTTGTACCCTTCACATGTAATTCTAAGTAAATGTACGTTTTCAATGTAGTGATTACATAGCAATAAGTCAGCATTAACATACTGAAATTCCCCAGGTCAATTTAGTACTAAGCTAATAAGAGACTGAGTTATTTATTTATTTATTTATTTTGAGACAGAGTCTCAAGCTATCTCCCTGGGTAGAGTGTTGTTGTGTCACAGCTCACAGCAACCTCAGACTCTTGGGCTGATGCAGTTCTCTTGCCCAGTCCCCCAAGTAGCTGAGACTACAGGCGCCCACCACAACGCCTGGCTATTTTTTGGTTGCAGTTGTCATTGTTTGGCAAGCCCCAGCTGGACTCGAACTCTCTGGTATATGTGGCTGATGCCCTAGGTGCTTGAACTACAGGTGCTG
Organism: Galagoides demidoff; assembly: GCA_963574575.1. NCBI lineage: Eukaryota > Metazoa > Chordata > Mammalia > Primates > Galagidae > Galagoides > Galagoides demidoff. The sequence goes on along the minus strand of CAUYQV010194779.1, from coordinate 2,780 downwards.
AGCCCTGAGTTATTTTTTATAAATAATAAAGTGTTAATTATCTCCCCACTTTTTTCCTGCATTGGCTAAAAAAATCATAATGGAGTTAAAGTGGGTGGGCATTAAGTGAAATTATTTTGAAACTCTATCTTCCTCTTTTTTCCCCCCCTGCTTAGTAAGGAATTTTAGATAGAGATTAAATAATTTGTATAATTTTCCCAGTTTGGGAAAATTTAGGAGAACATTTATACTTTGTGACCACATTTGTATACTGTTTTTTTTTTTTTTTAATAAATGACAACAGGGATCTGCACAAGTAGCTAAATACAAAGATGGTAGAAAGAAGCTTAAGAGTTTGAAAGAATCTTTAAAGCCTATTATTGTCAGAGGCGTGACGGAGCTGGTTTGCTCCTCAGCATTCACTACCTTCTCCTGTAGTAATACGTTTCTTAGCTGGACACATAGCCATCAAAATAAAGACTAGAATTTCCTTTTCTAATTGCAGATTGAGATAATTATCCCAGTTAACTCCCATGGCTTTCAGTTTTTCTCATTCATAACTTAGACTTCTATAATTATTAGGATTCTATAATTTTGTACATAATTCTGTTGGAGTGTGTTCATCCTAAAATACTCTGACTTTTCCTTTAGCTATGGGTCTCGTTCATCACCAACTCATCTGGTTCTTTAGGACCTGGATTATGTTTAATTCATCTTTGTGTCCCAATGCTTGATACATTTTTGTTGAACCTAAAACGACTGTGCAGTAATAAAGACTAAAGGAAACTGAATATTTATTTATTTATTTTTTGAGACAGATTCTCAGTTTGTCACCCTTGGTGGAGTGATCTGGCATCACAGCTCACAGCAACCTCAAACTCTTGGGCTCAAGCAGTTCTCTTGCCTCAGCCTCCTAAGTAGCTGGGACTACAGTTGCCTGCCACAATACCTGGCTATTTTTTAGAGGCAGGGTCTTGCTCTGGCTCAGGCTGGTCTTGAACCTGTGATATCAGGCAATCCACCCACCTTGGGCTTCCAAGTGCTGGGATTACAGGTGCGAGCCACTGCACCTGGCAAAACTGGGCATTTTTCATATCCTGCATATAAACATAAATCTCAGAATTCTATAGCTGGGATAGAAGTGAGGCATCTTTGGAAGCAAAGTCAAACCTCAAACTCAAACTTCAAGGCACAAATTGGTAAGTCACTTCCTAATGTTCCCTGCTTTACTTTCCACAAATATAGTGTCATCTAGTGACCCTGTGTCCTCTGTGCTGTAGGTTTTTTTTTTTTTTTTGAGACAGAACCTCAAGCTGTCACCCTGGGTAGAGTGCTGTGGCATCACAGCTCACAGCAACCTCCAACTCCTGGGCTCACGCAAGTATCCTGCCTCTGCCTCCCAAGTAGCTGGGACTATAGGCACCCGCCACAACGCCTGGCTATTTTTTGGTTGCAGCCATCATTGTTGTTTAGCGGGCCCAGGCTGGATTTGAACCCGCCACCTCAGGTGTATGTGGCTGGCGCCTTAGCCGCTTGAGCCACAGGTGCCAAGCCTTGTTTTTTGTTTTGAGACAGAGTCTCACTCAGTCACCCTAGGGTTGAGTGCCCTGGTGTTATAGCTGGCAGCAACTTCAAATTCTTGGGCTCAAGTGATTCTCTTGCCTCAGCCTCCCAAGTAGCTGGGACTACAAGAGCCCGCCACAACACCCAGCTATTTTTTAGAGATGGGGGTCTCACTCTTGCTCAGGTTGGTCTCAAACTCCTGAGCTCAAGTGATCTGCTCGCTTTGGCCTCCTAGAGTGCTGGGATTACAGGTGTCAGCCACTGTGCCTCGCCCTGTGCTGTAGTTTTGTGGCTGTCTTTGTTCCTCACACTCACCAGTTTTTTTAACTTTTTTTTTCTCAAAAACACACTATTTTTTTTTATTATTATTAAATGATAACTATGTACATTAATGCAATTCTAGGGTATAGTGTGGTGTTTTCATATACAATTTGAAATATTTTCATCAAACTGGTTAACATGGACTTCATGTCATTTTCTTAGTTATTGTTTTAAGACAATCATATTCTACTCTTAGAAAGATTCACTTGTACCCTTGTAAGATAAATCATAGAAGTGATCAGTTTTTTAGATAACCTCCAAGACTTCCAAAGATTTACCTAGGATACTATGTATGTCTATTTATTTGGATGGTTAATTTAGTCATTCTTCAGATTTCTTTTTTTTTTTGAGACAGAGCCTCAAGCTATCCCCCTGGGTAGAGTGCCATGGCCTCACAGCTCACAGCAACCTCCAACTCCTGGGCTTAAGTGAGTCTCCTGCCTCAGCCTCCCAAGTGGCTGGGAGCAGAGGCACCTGCCACAACACCCGGCTATTTTTTGGTTGCAGCCGTCATTGTGGTTTTTGGTGGGCCCGGGCTGGATTTGAACCTGTCACCTTAGGTGTATGTGGCTGGTGCCTTAGCCACTTGAGCCACAGGCACTGAGCCATTCTTCAGATCTCAATTTTAACGTCCTTTCCCTGGAGTGTCTTCTGAAACTTTCAGTCTACATCAGTGCCCTCAGTGCCAGACTTTCCTAAGTTTCTTCCTTCATGGAATATGTAGCAATTGAACACACATTCACATGGGCATTTTTTTTTTTTTTTGAGATGGAGCCTCAAGCTATCCCCCTGGGTAGAGTGCTGTGGCATCACAGCTCATAGCAACCTCCAACTCCTGGGTTCAAGTGAGTCTCCTGCCTCCGCCTCCCAAGTAGCTGGGACCACAGGTGCCTGCCACAACGCCCGGCCATTTTTTG
>CAUYQV010194771.1:0-16606 GCA_963574575.1 Galagoides demidoff | reverse complement strand
CATATATGATACAACACATCCCAACAAAAATAGAGCCCCAGAAACAAAGTCACTTACTAAGCTTTTTAAAAAGTGGCCAGGCATGGTGGCTCATGCCTGTGATCCCAGGACTCTGAGAGGCTTAGGCCAGAGAATCCCTTGAACTTAGGAGTTCAAGACCAGCCTAAGCAATAGTGAGACCCCCTATCTCTACTGCAAACAGACAAAATTAGCTGGGTATTGTGGTAGGTGCCTGTGGTGCCAGCTACTTGGAAGGCAGAAGCAGGAGGATCAGTTGAGTCCAGGAGTTTGAGTTTGCTGCGAGCTAGTTTGATGTCTTGGTACTCTAGCCTGGGGCAACAGAGTAAGGCTCTGTCTTAATAAAAAAAGAAAAAGCATCAAAGTATCTTCACAGGAATTCATATTATCAACAAAGAAACAAATTTCTTTTCTTCTATAAATTTAAATGTAGGAAGACTATACTTCAGATATGTAGTATTATTTTTAAATCTATATTTTTTTTCAATAAACATTTTTAACCCAAATATTTTATATTGACTCACGTAGTTGTTATGTATAAAAACAAGAAAAACCTTATTAGACATAAGTTGGCTCAGAAAGTATGTCTTTATTGGAAATCATTAGTCAAAGACAGACTTCAGCTTGGCAAGATATATACAATCCACAATTAAGAAAAATGAGAAACTGAGAATAAAACCCCCACATCTCTGCCTGTGAAAAGCCAATATAATAGAGTGGTTAAGCATTGGCATGAGAGAATAGTTTGAGATCACAACCTGTCTCTTGTAATTACGTGATTTCCTTAAATCTTATTTTATCTAAGAAGGACAATATTGAAGGATAAGAAGGACAATACTGTCTACTTCACAGAGTTATTGTGAATATTAAATGAATTGGTATATGTAAGTGTTTAGGATAGGGTCTGGAACAGATGTAAGGAAGCTGTGGTCTTAAGGCCACATGTGGTCTTCTGGTCTTCTAGGGGCCTTGAGTGTGGGCCTTTTGATTGAATCCAAATTTTACAGAACAAATCCTTTTATTTTTATTAATACATTTTTGTTAGTATATTTTTACTTTTTTAAATGAATGTTTTTAAAATATCAAAAATAAAATAAGTTTCAACAAAATAATCCTCCTAGATCAGCCAGCACAAGTAGAACATTAGTAAGTCAACAAAGGCTTGATGTTGATGTTTGCTGAACTCATGATATTGTTCTAACCTCCCCTGCCTGATTGGCACCCCTATCATGAGGCTTGTTGGTAAGAGTTTATGGGGGGCAAGTACACTGGTCTGTTACCAGCTTTTGGCAGTGGTACACTGTGTTTTTGTTTGAAGCGGAATTTTTAAATAGTTGCACAGATCTTTCAATAAGGATTAGGAATTGCAATATTATCTTGTTCCTTGGTATATGTATACCACAGAATACTACGCAGCCATAAAGAAAGATGGAGACTTTACCTCCTTCATGTTTATATGGATGGAACTGGAAAATGTTCTTCTTAGCAAAGTATCACAAGAATGGAAGAAAAAGTATTCAATGTACACAGCCTTATTATGAAACTAATTTATAGCTTTCATATAAAAGCTACAACCTAATTATAGCCTAAGAATATGGGGAGGGGGAAGGGGGCGGGAAAGGGAAGGGGGGCATGGGTGAAGGGAGGGTGATTAGAGGGATCAACTCTATGGTTTATCTTACAAGGGTACAAGTGAATCTTTCTAAAAGTAGAATATATACATCTTAACACAATAACTAAGAAAATGACATAAAGGCTATGTTAACCAGTTTGATGAAAATATTTCAAATTGTATATAGAAACACCACACTGTACCCCATGATTGCATTAATGTACACAGCTATGATTTAATAAAAAAAATGAAGTGAACACAAAGCTTAAAAAAAAATTATCTCGTTCCTGCTAAAGATAAGATGATTTGCTTATTTTGTGACACTACATATCAACATTAAAGAAATTAAATGCTCATAAGAATTATAGCACTCACGAGGACAACAAATATTTTATAAATTAGAGGGGGGGAAATGCGTAGTGAAATTAAAAGATGAAAAGCAAAAGCAAAGACAATTCTTTCAAGCAGCAATAGGACCCTGAAATAATGCCACTGTAGCAACTTATGAAGTAGCTTATATACTCAGGAAAAAAGGGAAGCAATTTGGTGATGCAGAAATTAGGAAAGAATGCATTTACAAGTTGTAAGATGCTGAGATCCCAACAGAGTTTCAGAGAACAAACAACTGCCTCTTTTAAGGAGAGTCACAAGTGATCGGCAGGGTGAATTAGCATTCAACTTAATAGAAAAATGTCATGCAATCCTTCAAGAGGAAAATATATATCATTCAATTGCTTTAGAGGAATCAGTTGATGCTACTAAGATGACACAGGTTTTATACTTTATTCAGATCATGACAGAAGATTTTCCTTTCTACAAAGAGATACTTGTTTGGGGGATTCTTGCAAACAGGCTGTGGGGGAAAGATATCTTCAACATCTTACAAGATAAATGTCATGCATTTGGAGATAATTTGATAAATTTAGTGAGTGCACATATGTACAGATAGTGCACCTTCCATGACAGGAAAACATGAAGGGTTTATTGCACCAATAAAAAAAGTATTAACAGATCCAGATGCTACAATTTCTTTTCATTGTATTTTGCAGCAACACAATCTGTGCCAAAACTAACCTTTTAAATATATTCCTGCAAATGCAACACGGGATTGCCAAAGTTGAATGACAAGGTATTCAGCGTGGATTTGCCGTATCAGTCTAAAGTGCCTTGGCTTTTGCAGGGACAGATGTTACTCAAAATTTTATCTCTGTGAGAACATGATCTGCAAATACATGTTGAGATTGTAGCAATGAACTATAGCACAGTTTTCTTCTGATTTGCATGGGGCAACCATCCTAGCTAATCACATTAATGACATGACAGAGAATTCAAACAATCATTATACTAATAATAGTTAAATATGAGCATTTACTATGTGGCAAGAATTATCTGAATATTCCCTCATTTAGTAGTCATAATACATCTGAGAAGTAGATAGAAGTAGATACTGTTGCTATTCCTAATCTACAGATAAGAATAATAAAGGCATATAAGACACTTCTAAAGTCACATAGCTTGCAAGCGGAGGAATTGGAATTTGGACATTGTCCCCTGCTAGGTCAACACTAACATATTAAATTTGTCATTTTATTCTACTTCAGAATTGAATCAAATAGCATCACATTGCATACCTCTCTTTCTTTAAGCATTCTTACAAAATTGAAATGATGTGCAACAGCACACAACTTTGTGACAGGCTAGATTAGAGAGAGAGAGAAAAAAGAAGCTATTTAAATAACCTAACATAAAACAGCTCAATCCAGGAGACAGTTCTGATGGCACCAACTCACCCAATGACCAACTGACTTCTCATATACTTATACAACACTATACTTTATCACATGCATTTCTGACATGTTTGTCTCTCTCAGTAGACAAATGCAGGGTTAGTGTTCAAAAAGTGCATGTTATAATTATAGCTGAGAAGCAGTGACAGCATTCCCTAAAGAAACTCGTCAATAACTATTAGATATGAATAGCATACAAAAAAAATGACAAAAATATAACAAAATAAAAATTAACATATTCTGTTACAAGACTTTCCCCCCAGTGGGTAATGAAGATGAAGACATTTAAATGAAATCAAACATATATACTAATTGCCTTAGAATATATTTATAATTAGGAAGAATTAATGTAAAGGAAAGAAAAGGAAGGGAGGTCTCAAGGGCAAGAGGGAAGAAAAGGAGATAAGAAGAGAAGAATGAAGGAAAAGAACAGATGAAGTCATGGAAATAAATATTTATTGAGGACTGACAGTCAATGACTTTGATATTACTATGCATTTTTTCACTTAATTATTACAACAAAACTTCACAGATGCAAAGGGTTTCCCTTTTGAATAAGGAAACTCAGATCAAGACACACTGACACTGAAAACTTCCTAGTGGTACTTCTAATTAAGTACAGATTTCTGTTTTAGTGTGTACATTTCCCAAGAGCATTTAATGAATTACAATCTACTAAGGTTTGAAAGCTATTCTGAAAAACAAATATAAACTGTAGATAAATGGGTGAGAACATTCAATGAGAAAGTATATTCCTAGTCTAGTTAATTGTCTTTGGATAGATCAGTTTTTAGAGACGTTTACCAGACTAGTACAAAAAAATTCAGGTTTCTTTGGCTTTCATTTGTAGGCATATTACTCTTCACTGACTACTCCTAGGGAGGAAAAAATTATTTTCATAACTGAAAGGTATTGTTGAGAAGTATGTGCATCAGGACTCAAATTAAGGAAAGTGTCTTTTAAAAATAAAGGTTCTGAGATATAACTAACTCCAGTAAGATTAGCACACATAAAGTCCCAAAACTGAAGATACTGACATGGATGTGGAGAGAAGGAAATAGTTCTACACTTAGCTGGTGGGATTGCAAAGTAATACAATCTCTATGGAAAGAAGCATGGAGAATTCTCAAAGAAGTAAACGTTGACCTTCCACTTGGTCCCTCAATTTCATTACTAGGTATCTCCCCAGAAGAACAAAAAAGCATTTTACCACAAGGACATTTGCATCAGAAAGTTTTTTGCAGCTCAATTCATAATTGCCAAGTTGTGAAAGCAACGCAAATATCTATCAACCCATAAATGGATTAACAAATTGTGGTATATGTATACCATGGAATACTATTCAGCCAGAAAAAGACGGAGACTTTATATCTTTAATGTTTACCTGGATGGTTTGAACACATTCTTCTTAGTAACATATCTCAAGAATGGAAAAAACATATCCATTGTACTCAATACTATTATGAAAACAATATATACATAATTACATGCTTGTATGAACAATAAAACACAAATATAGTCTAGCAAAGAAGCAGAGTGAGGTGTACTGGCGTCCCGCCTTTGGGGCAGGATCTGCTAAGACCAGTGGATCTGGTGGTGACCAACTGAAGAAATATAAAGTTAGAAATAAAGAGAAAGAGAAAGACAAGACACATAGAATAGAATTTTTAGAGGTGGAAACCCAGGGGACCACTGCCTGCTTGTGGGGTCCTGACAGTGGCCCTGAGTGTCAGTCCCACTCAGCCTTTAATGAAGGCTATTTGCTTTTTAGCCCAGAGGGTAAGCTGAGGAAGGGAACAAAGATGTCTATATTTTCTCTGAGTGAGCATATCAGTTCCTATTGTTTCTACAATCATTAACTTTAGGGATTTGAGCAGCCTTGAGAAATCTGGAGGCAGTCTCTGGTCTGTGATCACAAACACAGATTCTTAGGGGAGTGTTAATCCCACTAGTTCACTGTGGAGTAAAATGCCACTGGTGTTAGTCTCCTCTGAGGAATCGGTGGGAGACAGGAATTTTCCTCTCATCACCACCACAGAGGGTCTTCCTCTGCCGTAAGGGACATAAGCCCTCCTGCTCATATTTCAGGGCTTTAGCTCTTCCCTTCATCTCTGCCCCAGCCAAATACAAATATCTGTAATGGGTATTTGCTTTGACTGTTAACTGGGCAGAAAATGGCCTAGTTAACGTATCTTGCCAGGTCTTGCCATAGCATCTTCTGTGGCCATTATTTTCTTCGGAGTTTTTGCAGACACAACAGGGATATTTAAAAGCTGTATTCCCAATAATCCAGAGTTCTAGGAAAAGCAAGAAACTTGTTCAGATAAGAAATTTAGCAGTGGCTGATTTAAAAGTAAACTAGCTGACTTTTCTTTGTTCCACCTCACTCAGCTTACTTTTTTACTTTTCCCTTTTTCTGGGGGTGTTTCCCTTGCCAAGAGGAGGGTCTTTGGACCCCACTGGGTACCAATTCACCCCCATGAATTGGACCCCATTCTCCCTGCTTCAAAGGAAAGGGAAGGGGGCAGAGGGAGATTGGCAGGAGGAGAGAGGGCATTTGGCAGGATCGCACCTAATGTGCATAATGTGAGGGTGGTTAGCACAGCCTCTGGGTGAGGGGTTCCCATAAATTGAACTTTTCTTTGGAAGTGAGAACAATGTAGCCTAAAAGTTCATACCCTCATATTAATTTGAAATAAAAAAAAATAAAGATTTTACTTCTGCACTGACTCCTGGGTATACTACTTTTAATATTCCCCTTTCTCAAGATCAGAGGAGATATTTTCAGGATGGCATCAGTTGGTAATAACTGTTTCCTTTTGTTGGATTATGTTCATTAGCCCCCTTTAACCTTTTGCTCATTTTATGTATAACTGACTTTAGAATCACATTATAACATAAATATGCAGGCAGGAAGAGTGTCTATATTATGATATACCTATAGACCAAGAAAAATTTTTGGAAACCATTCATCAAAGCAGTTCCAAGGAAAACAAGATAAAGAGAATGAATATATATTGAATATATTCTTGTATGTAAATAAATTTCTACTTATATAAACTATTTTAATCATCAGTAGCCACAACAAAGGAAATATTGGTGATGATAATGATTGCTGATAATTATTAAACAATCCCTGTTCCAAAAACAGTGCTAAGTGCTTCTAATTCTGCTTGTTGGGCAAAGAAATTCAGGTGTAGGGAGATCAGGCAACTTGTGTAAACCAGGTGTAATCATTCCATTTTAAAGAAAGACAACTGATCAATTTAATCTCTATGTATATATAATTCCAAAATGAAGACCTATCTTAAGTCTATTAAATTATATAATACACAATGAAAATATTCGCAGAGTTTAAGATACATGTTTGAAATCTGAAATTAGTGACTTAAAAATTTTTTTAAACCACTCAGGCTGGAGTACAGAGGTATAATGCCAGCTCACTGAAGCCTTGAACTCTTGGGCTCTAAAAATCTTCCTGTCTCAGCTTCTTGAGTGGCTGGAACCAAGGCCATGTACCACCATACCCAGCTAATTTTTTTTTTATTTAGTTTTGATAGAGATGGAGTCTTATTTTGTTGCCCAGACTGGTCTTGAATGCCTAGTCTCTAGTGATCTTGGCCTCTCAAAGTGCTAGGTGAAGGTAAATGTTGTGTGACAATTTCAGGAAGAGTGAGTTTTTTCTACCTACAGAGAATAAATATAAAAATAAGAATTAGGCTATGAAGTTACCTACCTTAATGTTTGTATTTATACAGTTCAATAAACACTTTAGATAAATGTGTGACTCTGATGTTTTTTAGATACCATGAAAAAAATATTTTAAAATCCGACATCTTTCCTGAAGAAAAGGTAGAAATTGTAAGAGTATATTGAAAAGACATAGCTGTAGCATCAGTCTAATTGCATTTCTGACAACTGGACAATTCCAGCATGGAAACAATGGGATTAGTAGTACAGTAGTCACCAGTGTGCCACATTTGCATCAGTAAACGCAAAATATACATTTTATAAAGGACATACTTTGTTTTATGTTTTTATTTTCATTACGTTGTATAATATTTTAAGATTATTGTATGTCCTAATTTGCATTATGATTATTTTTTTCCTACGTAAAGGCATAAATGTAGCAACTTTGTATAAAGGTAGCTTATTAGATTTTTAATTTTTCCTTTTATAAAAAATTATCTAACAGTGAGACTACCATTGCCAAATTGTAAATGAAATATGAATTTTACCCCCTCTGGTTGATTTCTTTTATAAACATTCCATATTTCCCTAATAAAAGACATAAGTGATACTGTACTATGTATGAATTATATTTTAATGCTCTTTCATATCAGCATTTTAAAATTTTGATTTCCATTTTTCATATTGGCCAAACTTAGCCACTGTTAATTAAAATAAAACCCTGTAAGAATATCATTTGCCCTCTATCCCTTCCCACTCTTGTTCTCTGTCTCTCCCTATCAGTGCCAACTTCATACAGTTTGTAGCATGGCTATAAACTATAACTTTTACACTGAGAAAAAAAAGAAAAGACATAGCTATACCTATTTTTTCTATACGTAATTCTTTGCTTGGCATTATAGCATGACAACACTGGTGCTTCAAAGGCCTAATTTTCCATGGTTGTTTAATGATGTATTGCATAGATATGCCATAATACATTTACACAACTTCATATAGTTGTGCATTGAATTTGCTTCCAATTTGCCATTATTACAAAAAAAATCAATAAAATGATACACTTTTTGCCCTCCCTTTGAGTTATTTCTTCAAGATACAACTAAGTATTTTCTGGAGTCCTCATACATGCAATATTTACATAAATGTTATCATAGTTCCTCTCGGCTTCCTTCCCTCTCTCTCCCCTCACTTTCTTTTGCCTATCTAGGGAAAGCTCGCTTTATGATTGGGTTTAAATTCTTTGCTAGCTAGGATAATTGCTACTACTGGTTTTGAATCTTTCCCTGGTAATTAGTAGTGTTTCATACAAAACAGCTACTTGAGAAATATTTGTGGAATAAGCAAATTAGTTCAAGATTGAACTAGGAGCTAATTTAAACTTCCAAATATGACGAAGTAATCACCATCAAACGCTAGGCTCCATATGCTCTTTTGCAGTGCCAAGTTAATATGCAAAAGGACTATGTGAGTGACAATAACTGGGAGTGCATTTTAGCAAGTCTTTTAATAAATAAACTGGAAAAACATGTGTATTAAGTTCATGTTCCCACAGCCAAAATAAGCCTTTTTTTTTTTTAATCTGGCTATATCAGTTGTTCCCAGAGCTAAAACCATTGTGTAAGATTGTCATTATAAATAAATGTTTTGTCTTGTTTAATTCTGGCATTGTGTTCTTCCTTCTCCTGTCCTGCGAAACCCAGCCACTGACAACATTTGATCCATGTTTTGCTGACACCCTATCCTTAGTCTGATTGTTTTAATAGCCACATATGAGACCTTTAGTTTTTCTGAGTAATGAGGTTGGATAATAAACCTAGATGGAAGAAGGTATTGTTAATTTTTTTTTTTTTGAGTGGTTAAACCAGGACACTTAACTTCCCTAATCAAGGTAAAGGAAAAATTAAGTCTTCACTAGGGGAAAATGTTTTGGTTTTTATCTCTGAACCTAACTTTTTGCCTAAGCTTTGGTTTTACCCCTCCATCTGCCTGCTGGACATTTCTGCCAAGAAGGCCACCTGACTCTGTAAAAACAAAACAGACAAAAAAAAAATAGCCATCCAAAACCAAACTTTTTCTTTTTTAATACTTCCCAAACATGCTCCTGAAACATCTTCAATTACTTGTCCTCCTACCCATGCAGAAGCAATCAGTTACCAAACCCTATTGATGCTATACTGGTGATGTCTCTGATGGCCAACTCCTCTTCTCCATTCTCCCAGCAAATTCAAAAACTCAAGACTCCATGACTCTCCCCTGATTTACTTGACTAGTAAATTTGAACCTTCAAATTTCAACCTTATTGCAAAATTTATCCCACTTACACTTGCCAGACTCATGGTTTCAGAGCACAACTTGGATCATATCATACCCTAATCAAAATACTTAGGCTTCCCAGGCTCTCCTAAAGACCTGGCCTACTCTGCCAAAGAAATGTGAAGACATTTAGGCTAAAGAAAGACAGAAGAGAGGAGAAGAATGAGATAGAGCATAACACAGCAGGAGTTCTACAGAGAAAGGTGGCCAGTACAATATGCTCAGGTAAAATATCTGATATTCAATTTTAAGTTGTTTACATTGTTGTCTTTTACCTGCATCCATGGCTTGAAGTATTTAATTTTGTTTTGTTTTAAAGTAAATCAAAGAAAGGAGCAGAGAGAAGAGAAAAGTTACATGAGATGAGACAAATACGAAAAGAATTCCAGAGGAAGCAGAAACTGGAAGCCGGAAATGATTTTTCAATCTCTAATTCTATAGTAATTTAAATTTTGTGGAGGGGGCAGGTCCTTGAATTTCCCAAGCCTTGTGGAATAAGAAGCTTCAGCTGAATTTGGCTCAGTTTCAAAGGGCAGGGTGGCCTTAAGCTGATGCACAGACAGTGTTCTTCATAGCCACTTACCATCTGCTTACAGTTTGGTCATTACTGTGTAAGTTCCTATCAGTTCTACTAGACTGCAGATGCTCTGCACTAAGAAATATCTTTGTACTCCATAGAGCTGAAAATCCACTAAATGAATTAATGGGAAACCCTAGAGGAATATTTAAGTACCTGGAGACAGCTACATTTGGTTGCCTCCACGCAAATTTGGGAAAGGTGTCTTCTTTGGGCAGACTGTCAGTGTTAACTGGTGAAATGACCAAGCGCACACTTCCCTGAATCAGGGGCTTTGATTCCCTCCATCCCTAGGCCCTGGCTTGGCTTGTGCCAGGCACAGCTATAACCTGCACAGCCTTAATGACAGTGAGAGATTTGGAGTGAGGGGCACAAAGAACAATGGAGGAAAGAGTAATTGTCATATTGAATCTTAACTGACCTGCTAAATAGTCTCTGAAAATGAAAAGGACCTGATTTTAGAGAAGTAGAAATTACTAAGTCTTACCTGCTTAACTTTATTGTTAAAGATTCTAGACAACACATCATTTTGTGAGGCACTGTAGTTATGTAGAGTTGACTTTGAATGACATTCCCTTGAATCTACTGAGGCTGCCATTTTTTTCTTTTTCTTATGTTTACTACTGTGGTTATTTTAGATTAAATATTCTTGTGAAGTTAAAAAGCTGAACTTTGGCAATGAACCCAGATGTGTAATTTATTTTTTTTAAAGATTAAAAGACATTCAGTTCCTTATGTACAGGCACATTCTAGACAAGTTTAAAGTCTTTAAATTCAAAAAACTATTTTTCAAAAGTAATTTTAGATGATTTTTTAATAACTTTACAGCAAATGAAATTATTCTTAAATATTTAAAAGTTCTAAAAGCATTTCTAAAAAAATGGAGAGTAAATCTAACAGATAATGATATCATGGTATAAAAGTCTATTGGACACTGGGTTTAGCAACGATTTTTGGATATCACATCAAAAGTTTAGGCTGCAAAAGCAAAAATAAATAAATGGGGCTGCACTAAACTATTAATGAAAAGCTTCTGCAAAGAAGAGGAAATAATCAACAGAATGAAAAGACAACCTATAAACTGGAAAAAAGGATTTGTAAACCACATCTCGGATAAGGAGGAAAATAAAAAATGTATAAACAATTCCTACAATGTAATAGAAAAAAACACATAACTCATTTAGACATTGGCAAAAGACCTGATCAGACATCTTTCAAAGGAGACATAATGGCCAACAGGTACATGAAAAGGTTCTCAACATCACTAATCATCAGGGAAATACATAGAACCTTTATGAGATATCACATCACACCCATGAGGGTGGCTATTATCAGAAGGACAAGTGATAAACCATGTGGGTAAAGATATGGAGAAAAAGGAACTCTAATACACTGTTGGTAGGAATAGAAATTTCTATTTTGTGGAAAAATAGTATGGAGGTTCCTAAAGAAATTAAAAATAAAATTACCAAACAACCCAGCTATAGCTTTTCTGGATATATACCCCAAATGAGATCATCATCTTGTAAAGATACAGGCACTTCCGTGTTTATTGCATCATTAGTCATAGTACTCAATATACAGAAACAACCTCATTGTCTGTCAAAAGACAAATGGAAAAAGGAAATGTGATTTTTCAAATATATATGTATATACATACACATACAAATATTATATGTGGAATATCATTCAGCCTTAAGAAAGAAGGAAATCCTGCCATTTGCCATGACTTGGATGGATCCGGAGGACATTATGTTACATGAAATAAGCTAGAAATGAAAGGAAAACTATTCCACGATTGCACATGTATGGAATTTGTAAAAAGGAGAAATCCAATAGATAAGACAGAAATAGCAGGTTATTATGGGCCGGGGTTGGAGAGAGGGTGTCGGGAGATGTAGGGTGAAGTATATAGGGTAGCAGATGTGCAGTACAAACACATTTAGAGATCTCACTTACACCATGAGGACTAAAATTAATACAATTGCATTCTATTAGGGACTTTTGTTAAATGATTAAATTTTAGCTGCTCTTTTCATGAAAACAACTATGTAAGATAAGTAGGGAAATCTGCGCATTACAGTAACCATTTGACTATCCATATGTATCCCATAACATCACATCGTAAACCTCAAACAGACACAATAAAATTTATTTTTATAAAAGTCTATAGGAGAGTAGCGTTAAGTTTCTAGAAATTTTATCAGCATTCTCAAGGATATGAAAATTATCTCCGGAAATTCTCCATGGACAAATTAGAGTTCCATTTTCCTAAACAAATGGAACTTTTCCATTAGGAAAAATGGCTCTGGCATTCCATTAAGAAGAGACTGAACCATATGATCATAAATACACCTGGCCCCAAATCCCTCACTTGAGTGATAGAGGCTGAACTTTCCAAAGATGATTTCTGTGCTTATAACTATTTCTCAGAGCTGATCTCTGGAGACTCATGGTGTAGATTTATGAATCATGCAGGGTAAAGGGTGTTTCCAAACAGGAAATAAAAGAGACCATGAACTGATAACATATGCATTTTTGCAGGCCAAAATTCCATTGTATAGATTTGTGTGGAGATAATGGGTAAGAAACTGACACTGACATCAACCTCAGTGTTATGAATATGGGCCCCCAGGAGTCAAAGCTGAAAGCTCCCTAGAATCTTGGAGCAGCACACTGAATTGCTTGTCTCTGGCACCTTACTAACAGAATTTCCCATCTTTTATTTTCGAAAGCTCAGTGAATTCAGGATGCTGATCTAATGTTTGGTTACTTGTCATGTAAATCAGCTTCCAGAAATATATTTTTCTTTTTCTCCTCAATGAGTACACACTTCTCTGCTCTACACTTAATTGGAAATTAAAAAATAAAAAGCTAGTACTACTGACCTCATTGCTTTTCATTGCTGGGATTATAACTTTCTTTAAGAAAAGTTTTTAACTTAAGCGGATGTCTACACATTGAACACGTAAGCTTTGTTTGTTAGTTCTAAATTTTTTCGAACGTATATATCGTCATTTGATTCAGTTCTCTAGTTTGAATTTTTTTTTTTTGAACAGGTATCTTTTTTTTTTTTAGTATTACAGTTTTTTTCTCTTAATTTTTTTTTTTTTACTAAATCATAACTGTGCACATTAACGCATTTATGGGGTACAATGTGCTGATATTGTATAGAATTTGGAATGTTTACCTCAAACTAGTTAACATAGCTGTCACCTCATTTACTTAATTATTGTGTTAAGGCATTTGTACAGGAGCAGGTATCATTTAAAGCCAAGTGTGTACATTCAAGTGAATTCCATGGAGTCATTGAATATGAAGTTCCAGTATCTTGAAAAATATTATGGAAACAATTGTGAGACATTCACACTCTCCATCTCTGTGGAGTGTCAAAGTGTACAACTATACGTGGCAACCCGGTGCTTATTGCTCTATTAATGAGAATAGCTAACCTGGAAAAAAAAAAAAATGTATGGCCAAAAAGGAGATAGGGTTGAGCACACACGATTACATTTCTGAACTTTAATTTTTTCTTTGTTCTTTACTTATAAGATTTTTTGAAGACTAAATGAGATAATGTATGTGACTACACTTAATAGAATTGTAAAATACCATGCAAGAAGGCAACGCGATCGTTTGCCTTTATAATTTTCCACAAACTTGGAAAGTAGAATTCTCTTGCTAGAAGGAATACACTAAATTGAGAAATGTTAACCACTTTATCTTTTTTTCTGTTTAGAATTTCTTTTATTTCCCTTGGTTTTGGATTGACTCCCTACGATTATTTTATCTCTTCCGAGCAAAAGGTCGATCACTTTTAAAAAGTCTTAAGATAACTGAGAGTTAAAGTCAGGGTAAGAATATTTATAAGAAAAAAGTCAAGTGACTAACAGTGAAAATAGAGGTGTTGACAATGAAATTAATATACTGAATGTAATAATTTTATGTTCACAAGGAAGGAGAGGTTAAACGGAGAAAATATGACTATGCACTTCTCAGATTACACATGTAATCGTATTGACTCAATATTAAAGGGTGTTTAATTGAAATGTACATATCCCAATGGCTCACTACAGAAATTATATGACCTTTCCTTCTGTTCTGCACTCTGGGTTTATTCCAGGCATTAGCTTTCTGTAGGGCATAAATTATAAGATTATAAACTTCATGTACTTCCCTCTATTTGCCTTATAAGTGAAGTCCTATCTGTTCTTATGACAAAAACGACCTTTTATCTTAAGCAAATACTTCCCCAGCAATTCAATCCTGACATCAACATTTTATTAATTGTAAATGTGTTCTCCCACATTTATACTATGATTTTCACATATGACAATTAAATATAATTCTTACTTTTTTAATAAAAGGGAATTAAAATACCACCTAAAGGGAAAGAATAGAATGAAAAAACTAAACAAAAAATTTCAGAATCCTCATCTTGTCATTAATTTTTACAACTCCAAGGATAAAATGTTTCTATTTTTTTTTCCGTCTCACCAACCTAGTTCATTCCTATCTACAAGTTCGCCATTTTCTTTTTCTAGATTATCAATTCTTATTTAATAATTACCACATGTTTATACTATAAATATAGCCAAGTATTTTTTTATTTTCCTTATAATTTTAATAATATTTAGAACTGGTTATATTCAGAAGCTCCATTCTTTGCAAATAATCACCCAGCACACATTGTATTTTTGCCTCACAATGTACCTTCCAGAAGAGAATGTGGTATCCCTGCACAGGGATACACCCTATGGCCAATGTTTCAGATCCCTGAAGTGGATCATTAATTAATCACACTTAGAATGAACTGAATCATTGTGTGTTCTTGGGTTTGCTCCATGTTCTATTACTCTATATTGTACTATGGAAAAAGTCTACTCGATATTATACAATTTTTCTTTTTTTCATAAGTCATGTTTTTCTTTAGTCTATGTTCATCATGATTTATTTCATAGTTCAGTGACTTTCCAACCTTCTGATAATATTGTGATTAGTAATAGTTAGAATGGCCAAGATTAACCTAACCATCTGTGAATGAAATCAACCTTCTTGACGTCATGAAAATTTCATTGAGTCATTCTTGCCTTAAAGACCATTGGAAAATAGAATGCTGCATTAGAAATTATAACTAATGTTAACTGTTAACATTTGTTTGTTTTTGTTGTTTTCTACCCTTACCTTTTAGAGAACTGTGATATTTTCCTACAGTAATATCAACAGTCTCAACTCAAGTTATTCTTGTTCAGTATATTTGTCTCTTTAGGTGACTCTTTTGTGGTTAGGTAATGTGTTATTCATTTTACACATTTTTTTTTAATCTCATCTTTACCACAACTGTATGAGTGAGGTATTATCACTGACTACTTCATATGAAAAGAAAGGTTAAAAGAAATTGACTCGTATAATTAGGAAGTGCTATTTCACAGTAACAAGCTCAGATCCAAAGACTAATATTTTTAAATTCCAAGTGAACTTCTTTTCACCGTAAACATATTTTAAAATATCTGTCCTATAACATACATTTATTATTATATTTGTGTGTCCTACTTAATATAGGACAACAGTAAAAATTATCTGTGTGTGTTTGAAGAGCATTTTATAAGCATTGATTTTAATAATTATCATAAGAACAAAACAATACAAATACATACTATTAAGTGTAGTTTTTATTAAAGTAAAATGTTTAATTTACCAATTGGTTATTAAAACATGTGTAGTTGTAGTATAATTAGTAACATTCAATGAGATCTAGGTCATAAAATGTTTCCTAAGAGAAAAGGTGAAGAGTGGAAATGAATCATTTCCTTAAAAATAAATAATAATGAATATCTAATAACATAACCTCAAATTTTGATGGCTACACTTCCTTTCCAGATGTATCAATCTAAAAAATCACTTAGGTTCCTTGAAGTTTAACACAAAATGATGAAGTATCATACTGATGGAAATTGAAGCTTAAATTATGAGCTCTTTGGAAACATACCATAAATTCCTTGGGACGAAAAGAATTCTAGAAGCACAAGCAAGCAAGAAGTGGTAAAATCCATCTTCTTTTTGACTTCCAGGCACATTAGTCTAATTCCAGAAATAAATCCAGTCAGTTGAGAAGTTAACCTCTCACTCTTGTCACAGAAGTCATCTGCAGCCTTGAGGTTAACTGTTTTCTTTCTCCTTGGTCTTAGTCCTTTATTTAGTGACCCCGTATTTATGGTGTCATTTGTGAAATTTATCTACGATAAGAATGTGCCTCTGAAAATCATTCATTTTACAAAAGCTTGGGTGCAGGAGATCATATATTACACAAAACCTCTTTAATTCTTTTAACATGGATCCTTTTTCTCCCGTGAGGTACACTAAGTCACACATTTGATAGTTTTCCGTTTTCAACCTTATTTACTCAGGACTTCTTTCATTTGGGCCTTGGAAATCATAGAATCCAGTTGGATTAAGATTTATCTTTAACCCATTTAATTCTAACCTTTCCTACAGACTCAATTTTTAGAACTTAGTTCAAAGGGTTGAAAGCAAAAAAAAAAAAAAAAAAAAAAATTAAAGAGGTTAATTTTTGTTCTGTAATCCTAAATGTGTACAGTAAACATGAAT
>CAUYQV010194769.1:0-11174 GCA_963574575.1 Galagoides demidoff | reverse complement strand
ACACTTAAGAAAATAGGCTTAGATGGGACATTTCTTAAACTGATAGAGGCCATCTATAACAAACCCACAGCCATTATCAATTGAATGGTGTAAAATTGAAAATATTTCCACTCAGATCTGGAACTAGACAAGGATGCCCATTGTCTCTACAGCTTTTAAGCATAGTAATGGAAATCCCAGCCATCACAATCAGACAATAGAAGGGTATCAAGGGTATTCAAATGTTATCAGAGGAGGACAAGCTCTCACACTTCATGGATGACCTGATTTTATACATGGAAAACCCAAGGGATCCAATTACAACACTCTTGGAAGTGATCAAGGAATATAGCAGTGTCTCAGGATACAAAATCAATACTTACAAATCAGTAGCTTGTATATATACCAACAATAGTCAAGCTGAAAATAGAGTCAAGGATTCTATTCTTTTTACAGTAGTGGCAAGGAATATGAAATACCTGGAGATTTATCTAACAAAGGAAGTGAAAGATGTCTATAAAGAAAAGTATAAAAGAAATAGCTGAAGATGTTAACAAATCAAAAAACATATCATGCTCATGGCTGGGAAGAATCAGCATTGTTAAAATGTCCATACTACACACAGATTTAATATAATTCCTGTCAAAGCACCAATGTCATACATTAAAGAACTTAAAAAAAATAATACTTTGTTTTATATGGAATTAGAAAAAACCTCAAATAGCCAAGACATTACTCAGAACTAAAAAAAATCAGGAGGTATCATGTCACCAGACTTCAGATTATACTAAAAATATTTAGTGATCAAAACAGCATGGTACTGATACAAAAATAGGGATGTAGATATATGGAACAAATTAAAGAACCTAGAGATGAACCCAACAGCATATCGTCATTTGATCTCTTATAAGCCTCACAAAAACATACATTAGGGAAAAGATTCCTTATTTAACAAATGGTGCTGGGATAACTGGCTAGTGACCTATCTAAGACTGAAACTGGGCCCTCAGATTTCTCCAATAACAAAAATTGATCCTCAGTGGATAAATGATTTAAACTTAGGACATGAAACTATAAAAATGCTAATAGGCAGTTGAAGGAAAACCCTTGAAGATACTGGCCTGGGAAAATGTTTTATGAGAAAGACTCCCCTGGCAATTGAAACAAAACCAAAAATATATTACTGGGGTCTGATCAAGCTAAAAAGCTTCCACACAGCTAAGGGCACTGTAAGTAAAGCAAACAGACAGCCCTCAGAATGGGAGAAGATTTTTGTAGGTTGTGTTTCTAAAAAATGTCTTATAACTAGAATCTACAGAGAACTCAACATAATCAGTAAGAAAACATTAAAAAAACCCCATTTCTTTGTGGGTAAGAGACTTGAACAGAAACTTCTCTAAAGATGACTGCCAAATGGCCAACAAACACATGAAAAAATTCGCAATATCCTTAATTGTCAGAGAAATGCCAATAAAAACTACTTTGAAGTATAACCTAACTCTAGTAGGATTAGCTCACATCAAAAATACTAAATCTGCAGATGTTGGTATGGATGTGGAAAGAAAGGAATACGTCTACACTGTTGGTGGGACTGCAAACTAATACAGGCTTTTTGGAAAGAAGCATGGAGAATTCTTAAGGAATTAAAACTTGACCTACCATTTGATTGTGAAATATCATTACTACATATCTACCCAGATGAACAAAAATCATTTTACAACAAAAACATTTGCATCAGAATGTTTATTGCAGCCCAATTCACAATAGCCAAGTCATAGAACAGCCTAAATGCCCATCTAGCCATGAACGGATAAACAAATGGTGGTATATGTATACCATAGAATACTATGCAGTCATAAAAGAGAGAAACTTTACATCTTTTATGTTTACCTGGATGGAGTTGGAACATATTGTTCTTAGTGAAGTATCTCAAGAATAGGGGGGGAGGAAGTATCCATATGTACTCAATACTATTATGAAACCAATATATAAACACACAGTCATGAATAATAATATGAATAATAAAACACAAAGATAGTCCTGAAAGAAACAGGGAGAGAAGGCAGAAGGGAGAGGAGGGGTGAGGGTGAATGGAGGAAAGATAATTGGTGGGATCTCACCTAATGTATACAATTCAAGGGTACATTTCAAAACAACTGAGAGTATACAAATGTCTTACTGCAAAAATAAGTGAGGTGATGGTTATGTTAATTATTTTAAGCATTCTATATTGTATATCATATCATATCATCATATTATACCCCATAAGTGTATGCAGTTATGATTTAATAAGAATTAAGTAAAAAAACACAATTCCAAATAAAAGATTGACAGAAGCAAAAATAAATTGATCTTAATCAGAACTCAAAACACTTGTAATTTGAGATATACTCCTAAAAAGTTAAATAATCCGTAACAAGGGGAAAAAAAGGTTTTAAAGTCAAATAAATGATAAATATCTATTGTTCAGAATATGTAAAAGTTTTTACAATTCAAAACAAAAAGACCAACATGCCAATTAACAATAAATGAATTAGTGTTCAACTATAACTTGAACTTTACCTAACAGACACAAACAATGTAACCTAGTCATTTGTACCCTCATATTAATCTGAAATATATTTAAAAAATAAATAAATAAATTGTGTAAATAGGTATTTCTGCACAAAATTTATGTACAGGCTCAATCAACACACAAAAAAGTGATCAACACCATGCATTCTCAGGAAAATGCAAATCTAAACCACTTTAAGACACAATACATGAAATTAAAGGCATATTTTAAATTGAAGGAAGTGGGCTCAAAAAGTCTCAAGACTGTAATTCCATTTTTATGACACCATAGAAAGGCTTGGATGATAGAGACAATGATAAATTCAATGGTTACTAGGGACTTGTGAAGGAAGACAGTCAGATAGATGATGTACATGGAGTATCTTTAGGGCAGTAAAAATATTCTGCACTACATGGTAATGGTGGATAATTAATATTATTTTTTTAAACCCTAAAGAACATTATAACTGAAAGAGAGAACCTAAATGTGTGGAAATTAAAAGTCTTATTTATAGATTGGGGAATCCCATGGAGGAATGCAGACAAAAGAATATTCTATAAATATACAGCAAATGTGTGAGATAACCTCATTCAGGGGAGTAGGGTAAAGAGAAACTGATATAAGTAACTTGTAAAAGAAGTGGAGATTTTGAATGTAAAGGCCACAGGAGTTTTCTGCAAGCACTGTACTTCATTTTATTTTTTATTTTTTTTTCATTTTTTGGAAATGGAGTTCCACTCTATCATCTGGGCCTATTATGCATGGCACAATCACAGTTCCCTGTAGGCTGGAACTCCTGTGGTCCATGGATCCTTCTGCCCCAGGATCTCGAGTATCTGGGACTAAAGGCATGCACCACCAAGCATGGATAATTAAAAAAAAATTAAAGAGAGTGTCTGGCTATGTTGCTCAGGCTGGTCTTGAATCCTGGGCTTAGGCAATCCTCCTGCCTTAGCACTTGAATTGCTGGGATTACAGGTGTGAGCCACTGCACCAAGCTAACATCATACTTTAGCTGATAAAGTTATTTCACTTATGGGTACCAATTAATAATTATGAAGTCACTGTACATGTATTTTGGGACTCAATCATTAATTAAATGAGGCCAACTTCCTCACTGTTATTGTTGGGGATTCATTGAGAGTACTAGAAACCAGATTACACTGATTGCATTTGTTAGGTAAAATTGCTCTTACATTGCGTCTTGCCCCCCAAAGGTGCAGCACACACGAAGACCCCATCCCTCCCTCCTTCCCTCTATCTGCACTTCCTTTCCCCCACCCCTCCTTTCTTCTTTCTATCTCTGCTCTCCCCTTCCCCCACCCCCATTGTGTCGTAAATTGTCATTAATTGTCCTCATATCAAAATTGAATACATAGGATTCATGCTTTTCCATTCTTGTAATGCTTTACTAAGAATAATGTGTTCCACTTCCATCCCAGTTAATACAAATGATGTAAAGTCTCCATTTCTTTTAATGGCTGAGTAATATTCCATGGTATACATACACCACAGCTTGTTAATCCATTCCTGTGGGAGGTATTTAGGCTGTTTCCACATTTTGGCAATTGTAAATTGAGCTTTGATAAACAGTCTAGTGCAAGTGTCCTTATGATAAAAGGATTTTTTTTTTCCCTTCTGGGTAGATGTCCAGTAATGGGATTGCAGGATGAAATGGGAGGTTTAGCTTGAGTTCTTTGAGGGTTCCCCATACTTCCTTCCAAAAAGGTTGTATTAGTTTGCAGTCCCACCAGCAGTGTAAAAGTGTTCCTTTCTCTCTACAACCATGCCAGCATCTACAGTTTTGAGATTTTGGGAACACTTTATTCTTAGTAAAGCATAGTAAGAATGGAGAAGCATGAATCCTATGTATTCAATTTTGACATGAGGACAATCAATGACCTAGTACATAGTGAGGGTGGGAGAAGGGGAGAGCAGAGAGAGAAGTAGGGAGGGAGGTGGAGGAAAGGAAGAGTAGAGAGAGGGAAGGAGGGGGGTGGTATCTTGGTGTGTGACACACCTTTTGCGGGCAAGACACAATTATAAGAGGGACTTTTCCTAACAAATGCAATCAGTGTAACCTTGTTTCTTCTACCCTCGATGAATCCCCAATAATAAAAAAGAAAATAAAAATCAAGATAAAAAATAGAATTATGTCCAACTCCAGAATAACCTCCAAATGGTATACAGAAAAAGAACTATCTTATTACACAATTGAAACAAAATGTGATGTTCATCTCAGAGATCACAAAGACAAAAGATCAAAGAAGTCACTATAATTAGTCCTGACTTAGAAGACTTGACAGGAACATTGGTTATATATCGGTCACCCTAAATTCACCTTACAATTGGAATTGTCATTTGTGTTTCATACTTGACTATTATATTAAAAGGGGGGAAACTTCACTTGTCTACAGGAGGGAAGATAGATTTCAAATAAGGACCAGGTGCACACTAAAGGGAAGCCCTAATACCACAACAAAAACTTTGATAAAGGTTGCTATCTCCTGGACTATTTATATTATAAAGCTATGAGTCCTGGGTTCTAGAGAGAGAAAAATCTGAATTTAAAAAAGAGACAAGAAGAAACAAACAAAAAATAAATAAATTAAAAAAAAGAGACAAGAACCTTATTTATCTGGTAAAATGATGTACATACATGAGAAAGAAGGAGAGAAGGCTTGGTGCCTATAGCTCAGCAGCTAGGGTGCCAGTCACATACACTGGAGCTGGCAGATTCAAACCCACCCAGGGCCTGCCAAACAATGACAACTACAACCAAAAAATATCCAGGGATTGTAGTGGGTACCTATAGTCCCAGCTACTTGAAAGGCTAAGGCAAAACAATTGCTTAAGCCCAAGAGTTTGAGGTTACTGCGAGCTGTGATGCCAGGGCAATCTACCGAGGGTGACATAGTGAGACTCTGTCTCAAAAAAAAAAAAAATACATAAATAAATTCCCCTCTTCTGTGCTCTCAAGAGAAACTCACTATAAAACTCAACCCTTCCTCTTACGAGTTAGGTAATAATCTTCATTTTACCTTTGATAACACCAGGCATACACTCTGAAAATTCCTGTTTTTCTGTTCATAAACAATTAGCTGAATAGTTCTGTCTTCAGCAGTCCGAACAAAATAATTATTGTATCAAATTTCCCTCCTTTCCCCAGGCACCTGAACTTTGGCCAATTCTGACCTAAACTTCTAAACCCTCTTTTATGATCCACCTATGAACAGGCTGACGTCAAGGTGAAACATTTTCTGATGTAGCAGATTATTTCTCTACTTTCTGTTCTGCCCTCACTTTCCATTTTTCTCTAAAACCTGCTCTTCTCTATGAAAGAAAGCCATTGAGTATGATGCTTGCAAATCTTATACTTGTTGTTTTCCCCAATAAATACTTTCAATAATCATGAATTTATTTTGTTGGACAATAATATGTAATTTCAATTTTTTTCTATTGAACAATGTCTAGAAACAGCCCCGGAATAAACGAGTTACACCTTCAGGAAGGGCATCCCATTACCCACCTGCTTCCATCAGTCACATTTGCCTGTGAGCCCCCAACTCTCCACGGGACCCACAGAGCCTGTAATCCCAGCTAGTCAGGAGTCTGAGGCAAGAGAATTGCTTGAGCCCAAGAGTTGGAGGTTGCTGTGAGCTATGATGCTACAGCACTCTACCCAGGGCAACATAGTGAGACTGTCTCAAAAAAAAAAAAAAAGAAAAAGAAAAAGAAAAAACAACCAGCAACAAACTTAGTGTTGACGTTTATATAATAGAAGAAAATTGTAGGCCGGTTGGGGTGGCTCATGCCTGTAATCCTAACACTCTGGGAGACCGAGGTGGGTAGATCACCACTTGAGCTCACAAGTTTGAGACCAACCTGCGCAAAAAGTGAGACACACACCACGACCACCCCACTCTACCCCACCCCCAGCCCCCATGTGGACTAAAAATAGAAAAACTGAGACAAGAGGATCTCTTGAGCCCAAGAGTTTGAGGTGCTATGAACTATGAGGCCACAACTCTCTACCCAGGACAACAGCTTGACACTCTGTCTAAAAAAAAAATTGTAATACACTTAACCTTTCTTTCTTTCTTTTTTTGAGGCAGAGTCTCACTATGTCACCCTGGGTAGAGTACTGTGCCATCACAGCTCACAGAAAGCTCCAACTCTTAGGCTTAAGTGATTCTCTTACCTCAGCCTCCCAAGTAGCTGGGACTACAGATGCCTGTCATGACACCCAGCTGTTTTTTGGTTGTAGTTGTCAATGTTGTTTGGCAGGCCCAGTCTGGATTCGAACTGGCCAGCTCTGGTGTATGTGGCTGGTGCCCTAGCCACTAAGCTACAGGTGCCAAGTCAATCTACACTTTCTTTTTTTTTTTGAGACAGAGCCTCAAGCTATCCCCCTGGGTAAAGTGCCATGGCATCACAGCTCACAGCAACCTCCAACTCCTGGGCTTAAGTGAGTCTCCTGCTTCAGCCTCCCAAGCAGCTGGGACCACAGGCACCCGCCACAATGCCCAGCTATTTTTTGGTTGCAGCCATCATTGTTGTTTTGGCGGCCCGGGCTGGATTCGAACTCGCCACCTTAGGTGTATGTGGCTGGCGCCTTAGCCACCTAAGCCACAGGCACCAAGCCAATCTACACTTTCTTATGGGAATATATTCAATGCACTCATTTTTATGTAGCCATAAAGCAATCCACACTTTGTCTTTCTTCTTCATGTTATCATTACAAAGGTAATCTGAGTTTCCACCTAAAATTATCCTCAAACAATAGGAGATTGCAGAATCTTACAAACTCACTGGGAAAAAAGACAAAGCCAATTTCTTTTTTATGAATTGAATATATGATGACACATTTAATTCCCTTTTCTCAACTCCACTTCTGTCTTGCCTCTTTAGGAAATTCTTATTCTTTAAGTTCTGTTGATGAATTACATTTTATAGTTAATGAAAAATTGAAGCTGAGGCTCAGTGCCTGTGGCTCAAATGGCTAAGGTGCCAGCCACATATACCTGAGCTAGAAGGTTTGAATCCGGCCTGGGCCCACCAAACAACAATGACGGCTGCAACCAAAAAAATAGCCAGGTGTTGTGGCGGGCGCCTGTGGTCTCAGCTACTTGGGAGGCTGAGGCAAGAGACTCGCTTGAGCCCAGGAGTTGGAGGTTGCTGTGAGCTGTAATGCCATGCACTCTAGTTAGGGGGACAACTTGAGGCTCTGTTTAAAAAAAAAAAAAAAAATTGAAGCTGAAATAAACAAACACAATGTTAGCTCAGCTGCTAAGGCACCTGCCCCATACACAGGAACTGGGGGGTTTGAACCCAGCCCAGGTATGCCAAACAACAATGACAACTACAACAACAACAACAAAAAATAGCCGGGCACTAGGGTGGGCTCCTGTAGTCCCAGCTACTTGGGAGGCTGAGGCAAGAGAATTGCTTGAGGTCAAGAGTTTGAGGTTGTTGTGAGCTGTGATGCCATAGCACTCTACCTAGGGTGACATAGTGAGACTCTGTCTCAAAAAAAAAAAAAAAAGAAAAGAAAGAAAGAAAAACAAACAAACAAAATGTTTTTTTAAATTTTCAGATAGTCTCACCTTGTCACCATCAGTAGAGTGCTGTGGTGACATAGCTTAAACTTTCGGGTTCAAGTGATCCTCTTGCCTCAACCTCCCAAGTAGTTCAGACTATAGGCACCCACCACAAGGCTCAGCTATTTTTATTTATTTATTTATTTATTTATTTGTAGAGATGGGGTCTCACTCTGGCTCACTCTGCCTCATGCTGGTCTTTTGCTGGTCTCGAACTTGGCTGAGCTCAGGCGATCCACCTGCCTCGGATGCCCACAGCGCTGGGACAACAGGCGGGAGCCACCAGGCCTGGCCTATTTATTTTATTTATTTTTTTATTGAGACAGAGTCTCACTTTGTCACCCTCAGTAGAGTGCTGTGGCATAATTGCTCACAGCAACAGCAAACTCTTGGGCTCAAGTGATTCTCTTGCCTTAGCCTCCCTAGTAGCTGGGACTACAGATGCCCACCACAATGCCCAGCTATTTTTTTGTTTTGTTTTGTTTAGTATGCTCAGGCCAGGTTCAAACAAACCCACCAGCCCTGGAGCATGTGGCCAGTGTCCTAACCACTGAGCTATGGGCGCCCAGCTGGCTCAGCTATTTTTAGTGATGTCTCACTCTTAGGCTGGGTCTCCCAACTCCTGAGCTCACTTGACCCACCCACCTCAGCCTACCACAGTGCTAAGATTACAGCCTAGGCCACCTCTGGAGAGCCACCCTGCCCACCTTGAAAGAAAACTTTTATTTTTCAGAAAAAAATTCAGGGAGTGTCAATGGTGACTGGAATATAGACTGGGACATCCTTCTTTCCTCATTCTGCTCACAGAATTTCTAAGTGGCCACCCTGCTTAAAAAAAAAAATCGCACAACAGCTTTTTTTTTTTGCAATTTTTGGCTGGGGCTGGGTTTGAACCTGCCACCTCCGGTACATGGGGCCAGCACCCTATTCCTTTCAGTCACAGGCACCGTCCACTATAGCTTTAATAGTCATGAAGTGTGTATTGGGTTCCAGATATTCTTTTATTTATTCTTATTTTTTATTTTTTTTGAGACAGAGCCTCAAGCTGTCCCCCTGGGTAGAGTGCCGTGGCCTCACAGCTCACAGCAACCTCCAACTCCCAGGCTCAAGCGAGTCTTTTGCCTCAGCCTCCCAAGTAGCTGGGATCACAGGCGCCTGCCACAATGCCCGGCTATTTTTTGGTTGCAGCTGTCATTGTTGTTTGGCAGGCCCTGGCTGGATTCAAACTCGCCACCTTGGGTGTACAGGGCTGGTGCCTTAGCCACAGGCACCAAGCCATATTCTTTTATTTTGAGACAGAGTCTCACTTTGTCACGTTGGTTAGAGTGCTATGGTATCATATCTCATAGCAATCTCAAACTCCTGGGTTCCAGAGATCCTATTGCCTCACCCTCTCCAGTAGCTGGGCCCCCAGACCTAAGCCACAATTCCTGGCTAGTTTTTCTATTTTTAGTAGAAATGGGGTCTCATTCTCACTCAGGCTGGTCTCAAACTCCTGACACTCAGGCAATCCACCCACCCCATCCTCCCAGAGTGCTGGAATTATAGGCATGAGCCACTGTACCCAACCCTGTGTTGCAGGTTTTCAAAATATCTTGCTGGTGATGGTAATTCTTATCCTTTGAAATAGCTTTCCTATCTTGCAATATTTAAGTGGATTAAATATTTAAATGCAACAAAAAATTGTTGCATTTACCCCTGAATACCACCATCTGATGGTCTGAACAATATGTGTCCCAGAAATGAAAACTGAGGCTGGTATAAAAAAAAGTAATAGATTACATGAAGGGTATACTAAAAGTACTCTCAAACTTAAAGATATTCATTTACACCCCTGAGGGTTCTACTCCCATTCTTCACGGAGAAGAAATCCTCCGTACCTGACAAAAGTATAGCTATTTGGGAGATAGGGAGCAAAAGAAAGCAGGCCAGGAAACAAACTGCATGATTAGAACAACCCACTTCCCATAATCTTGAAATTCCTCACCTCCCCAATAAGAGTACAGCCATCCTAGGAGAACAGCTAGTGATAGAAAGCAGGTTACAGACCAAATGGCATGGTTACAGCAACCCCCCTCCCCACCCTCCTGAAATGCTTCAAGGCCAGTGTTCTTGAGAAGCATCAGAATCTCCTACCCAGTCCTGGCTGGCTATAGAGATAAGGCCTTCTTGCAAGACTTATAACTTTTGGCTTGGTGCCTGTGGCTCAAGCGGCTAAAGCGCCAGCCACATACACCTAAGGTGGAGGGTTTGAATCCAGCCTAGGCCCGCCAAACAACAGCAGCTGTAACCAAAATAGCTAGGCATTGTGGTGGGTGCCTGTAGTCGCAGCTACTTGGGAGGCGGAGGCAGGAGACTCACTTGAGCCCAGGAGTTGGAGGTTGCTGTGAGCTGTGATGCCACAGCACTCTACCCCAGGGGGACAGCTTGAGGCTCTGTCTCCAAAAAAAAAAAAAAGATTTACAACTTTTGTGGAAGGCAGGAATTCTATTTATTTTATTTTATTTTATTTTTTGTTGAGACAGAGTCTCACTATGTGGCCCTTTGTAGAGTGTTATGGTGTCACAGTTCACAGCAACCTCAAACTCTTGGGCTTAAGTGATTCTCTTGCCTCAGCCCCCCAAGTAGCTGGGACTATGGGTGTCTGCCACAACACCTGGCTATTTTTTTTTTTTTTTGCAGTTTTTGGCTGGGGCTGGGTTTGAACCTGCCACCCCGACATATTGGGCCGGCGCCTTACTCCTTTGAGCCACAGGTACCGCCTAACACCTGGCTATTTTTTACTGCAGTTGTCATTGTTGTTTTTAGCTGGCCTGACCTGCCACCCTCAGTGTATGTGGCTGGCGCCTTAACCACTGTGCTATGGGCCCCTAAGCCTATTGTCTGCTTTCTTCTTCTTCTTTTTTTTTTTTTTTTTTTTGAGACAGAGCCTCAAGCTATCCCCCTGGGTAGAGTGCCATGGCATCACAGCTCATAGCAACCTCCAACTCCTGGGCTCAAGCGAGTCTCCTGTCTCAGCCTCCCAAGTAGCTGGGACCACA
>CAUYQV010194767.1:0-23767 GCA_963574575.1 Galagoides demidoff | reverse complement strand
ATGGCTGCAACCAAAAAATAGCCAGGTGTTGTGGCAGGCACCTGTGGTCCCAGCTACTTGGGAGGCTGAGGCAGGAGACTCTTGAGCCCAGGAGTTGGAGGTTGCT
The DNA here is from genome assembly GCA_963574575.1 of Galagoides demidoff. Lineage (NCBI taxonomy): Eukaryota > Metazoa > Chordata > Mammalia > Primates > Galagidae > Galagoides > Galagoides demidoff. The sequence goes on along the minus strand of CAUYQV010194767.1, from coordinate 23,661 downwards.
GTGAGCTGTGATGCCACAGCACTCTACCCAGGGGGATAGCTTGAGGCTCTGTCTCAAAAAAAAAAAAAAAATACTGCTGCTTTCTTGTATTTTGGGAAGTGTTTGTTTTGCTTTGTGACTGAAGAGTGTGTGTCATTGGTCCCCAGTATTGGTCCCCCTTTGTCTATGGGTGACACTGTGGAAAAACACTCTTCTTTAGAGAGGGAGGGACAGCATGTGGGGGCTAGGGTAGAAACACACAGGGTCAGTTCTAGGACCGCGGAACCCAGATGCAGCTAGGGGAAGAATTTCAGGCTCATGTATATTCCATTTCACCACAAGATGTCGCCAGGACACCACACCAACATGGCCAAGGGAGCATCTCTCTGGCAAATAGAGTTATTGGTCATCACATGGCACCTGCCCAGGGCCATGGGGCAGTTTCCCACTCCAGGGAGCTGGCAGGCATGACTACAAAGACCCCGATGTCTCCTTCCACCCCAGGGGCCCATCTCTTCTAGCCTTTACATGGAGAGAGAGGGCAGGGGACAGGACTTAAGAAGGTCACTCCAGACTCCTGTCCTGTTCAATGGATGGAAAAGCAGACACCCAGGGGGAAAAGACATGGGACGCACTAACGTTCTTTCTCCTCAGTGGGCACCTGCACAAATCATTAGGAATCACATTTAGCTAAATGAAGGAAAATTTCCGATGACTTAAAAATTTCCATGTTTGGACTTCTACGATTGGAGTTTTGGGGGAATGTCATCAGTTGACAGAACACCAAGGTTTTATCCGTCACCTTTCAGTGGAAGATCCTTCACTCACCTCTCTGGTTCCTTCCAGAGGTGTGGGATGTACTCTACCAGAATGGAACTGTGGTGGCTTTTTGTCCCCTGTGTTTCGAAACTTAAATGGTTCCCATCCTTTGTGATACTGTGTAGAAAGTCAAATCTTGACAGAGTCTGGCCTCATCTTCCTCCTTGTGCCTTGAATTATCTGTTTTCCTGAATTGTGCCAGGACTGGTTTGCACTGGGGGACTTGTCCCTTGACCCCGTAATGCCCCATGTCCCATTTGTATAATGCTGCCTGCAGGTTCTTCCAACATATAATCATATATCAGCTTAACTCCAACTTTTGGTTCAACTAAATATGCCAGTAAGGAAAGTATTCATTTTCCATTGCAAAAGCGAAGTGAAGGATTGAAGTGTTAATACTTGGACTCCGTAAATATTTTTCAAAAGAATAAGAGAATCAGAACTAGAATTCCTGATTCTTGATCAAATTGCTTTTCTTTTTAAGTCAAGAAAGGGACTTAACTTTTATGATGATTTAGCCTGTATCTGCTCTTCTAGAAATTTAGATTTTTTCCCCCCCTGTAATACATAGTTTTTCAAATAACAAAATGGCCTGTTTGTGCATTTCTGGGACTCAGAGTGATGAGCCCAAGGAGATAGTAGTTTCCATTTCTGGAATCCAGATCCCAGATTCCCAGCCTGTGCTTTTTGCTTTGGTGCTAATTAAGTGGACAGGTCCAGTGTCTGTAGCTCATTGAAATCGTAAACATGAAGACCATGTGGGATCCCATTAGGAAAACCTTAGCAGAGCGCCTTGATCAGAACCATCGTCCCTCACTGAGTTCTCTTAGGTGACGCTTTGTTCTTTGTCCCTAAGAACAGCATCTCAGGTGTTCCTTTTCATTTTGTATTTATCATTCAGTATCGTTGAATCCATTCAGCGTTCAGTGCCGGGCAAAGTTAGGGGGAATACTTGAATCACAGAGCGTCAGTAGGAACATTTGCAGTTACACCTGGGGGTGCTCTAATGAACTTCATAAAGGCCTGGTCCAGTGATCTGGCTGTGACCACAGTGTCTCTGGTGGGAATGAATGGGAGCGTGGTGTACACGGGCATTTGACTGGTACATTCTTTGCTTGGGCCACGTTCGCAGCAGCCGGCCTGGGAAAGCCATCAGGAATTTTAAGGCCTGGGAAGTCATGAAAAAGTAAACTTAAAATTGCATTTGAATAATACTGATGGGTGCCTTTGCTCGGCAATATTGCATCTTAAAATTAACTTCAGCGGTTGATAAAACTCTCCCAACAGGATACTGTCAGCTACTGAGTACCTGTTGGCCAAGGGATGGATAATTTGTAAAGGTTTTCAAAGAGAAGAGTTGTTTTCTCCAGCAAGGCAGCATGGTCTCAGATCCCCTTCTGAGGTCAGTGTAAAAGGGAATGCAAATTTACTTTGAGCAGAGAAGGCAAGATCTGATAGATGAATCACCTAGGGGCATAGACCAGGGGGCTGAGGGAGGGAAACACACATCAGCATATGTGTTCTCAGGCCAGTGAGAATTTTCCACCCACTTGGATTATCCACGCCACTCCTTATCTCCTGAGTGCAGAAAACGGGCGAGTTGGTTCGGTGTTCATAAGAACCTCCCGTGATTGCATTTAGGCCCTGGATTTAACAGGTATCCTTATCCTTCTTTTAAGCACTAACTATGGTACTGAATCCCCCCTGGTGCTTCTGGATTTTGTTGGAAACGCCCAGGGAACAGGAAGATAGGGGCATGAACTAACTGACAGCATGGGGGATTCTGGGACTCTGACTCCACCTGTCTTCTTTGGTTTTGCTTTAGACTTAGGTTTGTCTGCGGGTGTGTTTTTTGTTTCTAAGGGATGTGGGTAGAGGACAGGGGCTTCCTCTTGCAGTTGGCCTTTCAAACCAAACTTTGAAAGCCTTCTGTAAACTCTTTCATGGATTTTGCTTTGCCGGTTCAGGAAACGTTGCTTAGGAGATGGGGTTTGGACGTTTTCACTGTGTCCATAAAAAAATGTATATTACTATGCATTGCACACTTGCCACTTAGACTTTCTGAATGCAAATTAATCAGCTTGCAGCTGTGAATAACAATAAAACACACGATAATGTACCTGCAGAAACGGGAGTGCATGGAATCCGTTCTCAGGTGGCCGTCAGCAATCGCCAGCCAGAGTGTTTGCGACCTGTTTTCCATAATTGTGGAGCTTTGCCTTTCCTGAGTTAATCTGTTTAATAGACTCCCCTGCAGAATCTAAATGCTTAAATTCAGTTTCTTTTTTGTCTTTACGGTGTTTATCATTGTTAACGTGGCATCAGAGTAGCTCAACCTTCGCATCATGATAAATTCATAACCCAAGAGAAGGCAGAAAACGTAATTATTATCAATTGCCTCTCTCCCGGCATTGCCATTGGCTGAGTGGAGCAATCTATGAACTTAGGGAGTAGCTGAGTTGGAGAAATACGGGGTTGGAAGGGCGCCCGTCTTGATTGCCCGGGAGCCCTCCCCACCGGACTTGTCCTCTTCAAGTTTGCCCATAAGTAAGTTCTGCATAACATGTCAGTTCTTTAGGAAGCCTGACTTTGATCTCTTTTTCCCTGCACAATATAGATTTTGATGTACTCATTTATTCAGTCATTCAGTAAGTCTTGAGTGCCTGCTATGGGGACGAGGTCCGATGCTGTGGTCCATGGATGTTCTGCTGAATAACGGCAGAGTCCTTGCTGTCCTGAAGTTTACATCCTGTTAGGGGTCACAAAATTTAAACAGCATGCATCAAATGGTGAAAGGCGCAAATAAGTGTAACTTATTATTTTTTTTTCTTAAAAGCGAATGTAGTATTTCACCCATAGCCTCAGTACTTTCCTTAAAATTGCCAGAAGAGGAAAACTGGCCGTTGAAGGATTTCAATTCTTTATGGGAAAATTCATACTAGGGCAATTGGTCAGAATCAAACGCGTTTGTTCATTCATTAAATTGCAGCGGTAAGGATGGAATTCTGTAAGGAGTTTCTATGTGATCTCATTTATCCCCCTCCCATCAATAAATGTACGCATTATTATATAATTAATTCCACTTTCCATCCCTTGCTTGGTTGCGTCAGGTCAGGTGTTCCCTCCTCAATGGTTTTGACCTTGTTTGTGTTGGCTTCTCACAGCCAGGGTTTGCAGAGGTGACCTTTGGTAGATAAGGCCCATACGAAAGAATCCACTATTGAGGAAAAATCTTATATCTACAGAATTTTAGGTCAAGATCAAAAACACTAACTTTTAAAACCTGGGAAAGTTGGAGATTATCTCCAGGGCCTGAATATTCTTTTATGGGAGGTATAACATTGATTGTTTTAAACTTGAATTTCCTTTCACTTAATAAAGGACCTTTTAAAGATCAAATAAGATCTGCAAAAACTCTTTGAATAGTGTAAACGGCTTCTCAAATCTGATTTCTATTACCAAGAAGTTCATGAAGAATGAAGTCTGTCATTGTTTGTTTCTGAAGGATTTGTCTTCATTCACTGCCACTGTCTTTGAGAAGGTTGTGGGACGGAAGCCCAAGAGAGAGATACTCACTGTTGGGGCAGCAGGTGGTCACGTTAGCTGGAACCTGTTCAGAGTCAAACTCAGACGTTGGGGTTATGTTTTCTGCTCTTTTCATATTTCTGAAATGTTCTGAAGACATTGTTAACGGCTGACTTGCCTAACTGGAAGATATTATTATTCAGTCATATAGATTTAGTCATCTCTGTTCAAGTTATGTCTTTCCCAGTCAAAATAGCCATCAAAAGGATGATTTTTAAGAAAATGCATTTTAGGGGGTGGTGGCTGTGGCTCAAGAGTAGGGCACTGACCCTATATGCCAGGGGTGGTGGGTTCAAGCACAGTCCCAACCAAAACTGCAAATAAATAAATAATAATTAATTGGGACATACATGGAAAAAAACAATGCATTTTACCCGGCCAGATGTGGTGGCTGACAGCTATAATCCTAGTACTCTGGGAGGCCAAGGCAGGTGGATTGCTTGTGCTCAGAAGTTCAAGACCAGCCTTAGCAACAGTGAGACTCCTGTCTCTTTAAAAAAAAAAAAAATAGCTGGGCATTATGGAGGGCGCCTATAATCCCATCTACATGGGAGGCTGAGCCAAGAGGATCACTTGAGCCCAAGAGTTTGAGGTTGCTGTGAGTTATGATGCCACAGCCTACTACTCAGGAATGACAAAGTGAGATGCTGTCTCAAAAAAAAAAAGTGTATTTTAGTACAGTAGGAACACTTAACATGAGATCTCCCTTCTTAATGAATTTTTAAGTACACAGGACATTACTTTTGACCAGGGGTCCTCAACCTTGTTAAACAGGGGGCCAGTTCACTGTCCCTCAGACCATTGGAGGGCCAGACTGCGTGCCTCGGGATGATTTGGCTGCTAAGCAGGACAGGCAGTGGCGACAAAAACACCTAGTGGGCTGGATAAATGTCCTAGGCCGGCTGCCTGTGGCCTGTGGGCTGTAGTTTGAGGACGCTTGCTTTTGACTATAGGTATGGGAGGGCATTTTTAATGTGTTATAGTGGCCTGTTGGGGTAACATTTGGCTTTACTCTCTATCAGTGAATTTGTTGTATGTATATATCCCAAGAATTTAAAACTTTTCTCTTTGATGAGTCAATTTTCACCCCAAGATACATAGAATAGCATACCTTGATCTCACCAAAAGTTAGCAATATTTTCCTCTCCTTGAGACCCCCATATTGATTTCTTCACCTGGGAAAAGGCATCCCCCGTGCTTGGCCCTGGACGTGTGTGAGTAACCCCCTCTCCTTGGCTCTCGCTACAAATAACAGCCTTCTGGAACATCCTAAGCCTGAGAGTAGGAAGACAGGTCACAGGACCAGCATTTTAATTACATTAAGGGAATTTATTGATTTTAGTCCTGAATATGGGGGAGGGGGTGTGGAGCTAATACCCGCTTTTTAAATACCTGGATTATGTAATAAATTTACTGTGCACACAGCTATTCCATTTTTAAAAACCTTTGTGAATGCTAACTAATTTATAGCCTTTATAAATTTGAGGAATAATGTTCTAAATGGACTAATCCCTAAATTCTCTGGTCCAGGTTATTATATTTTTATGACTATTAATTTTGATATAGGCCTTTTAAAATCAATTCCTCCCTGTAATTACAAGGCTGCTTTATGTATTTGTGATATATCATGTGAATATACTTGAGGGTCATGAGAAGTTCATGTGTGCACGCAGCGTGGGCCCCAGACGTTCACTGCGCTGCCAGCTCTGGCAGCCGTGGTTCTGGATGTGGCTGCTAAGTTTACAAGTTATTCAACGGCCAGATTCCTATTCCATTGTGCTCTTTCAGCTCTAAGGGCATCGAAAAAGAGCAATCTTTAGACCTCCAGCCTTTTGAGAAGTCATGGACTCGATAAGGTATTTCGAATTTGAAGAACTAAGAACCCAGCCCATCATAATGCTAATAATTCCCTCAAGTCAAAAGGTGACTCTCATTTTATCATGCATTGACCACCATAATTTCACTTGATGTTGGACTGGTTTTGGACAAAGAACCACAAGTCTATATTTTAAAAGTAGAAGTAAAATGATACAAAAATAAAACCTACAAGTATTGTCCCCTAAGGAATTTAAAAATTAAATTTAACTTAAAAAAGTGATTAAGTTGATATAGCAGGATCTTGGCTATGGATTTTCTTTCTTTCTTTCTTTTTTTTTTTTACTAGAATAAAATCTCAACTTCCAATTTCCTGCTGGGTGGTCTTAAAAACTTGCAACAGTAGCCCCCCTTCTATCAAGAGAAGGGGGGGAAGTAAGAAGTACCTTTTACTCCTCAGCTGCTGGCTTTAATAGGAAAAAATACAAATACACACAGGTAATGACATTGATGATGGTAATGGAGGGAAACGTCATAAATAATTAAGAATTTATTTGAAATTATTATAAAATATTTAGTATTATTGTTTATGATATTAGTGGGAAAGAGTCCGTGCCATACCTTGCTTCAAACAGTTCGATACATCTTCTTTGCAGTTTTTGGCCAGGGCCAGGTTTGAACCCACTTCCAGTATATGGGGCCAGGGCCCTACCCCTTTGAGCCACAGGCGCTGCCCCAAATAGTTCAATCCTTTCAGACAGAGTGTGACTGTGTTTGTCAGGCAGGGTCTGTGTTCTTTGATTTGTTTTGCCTTGTTCTGAAGAAGGTGCTTCACTAGGCCAGTTCTGGTGCTTGCGGTCTGTCTGGTGTAGGGAGACAAGCTAGGCCACCTCTTCTGACACCTGGTGTCCAGGAGTGGAGGCCCACTTGGGATTCTGTGGGTGAAGGATCAAAGGAAGTTTGTCTGACACCAGTGATCCCAGTGCCTAGGCTAGGAAAAGCCTCCAGAGGAATGCAGGAAAGGCCCGACCTTATCTCTGGCTGTCTGCCCCTTCATTGGGGCTTCACTGATCTCTAAATTCCTTCCTGTTTCCCTCCTTGTGTCTTCTTTCTTTCTTGTCTCAAAAAAAAAAAAGAAAGAAAGAAAAGAGTCTCACTTTGTTGTGCTGGGTAAAGTGCCCTGGCACCATAGCTCACAGCAACCACAAACTCCTAGGGATTCTCCTGCCTCAGTTTCCCAGGTAGCTGGGACTATAGGCACCTACCACCTTACCCAGATAGTTTTTTCTAGTTTTTTAAAGATGGGGTCTTGCTCTTGCTCGGGCTGGTCTTGAACTCCTGAGCTCAAGAGATCTCACCTCAGTCTCCCAGAGTGCTGGGATTACGGGAGTGAGTTACCATACCCAACCATTCCCTGGTTCTTTTCTTTTTTTTAATTAATAATTAATTTTTGAGGCAGAGTCTCACTCTGTCACCCTGCATCATATAGCTCACAGCAACCTCAAACTCTTGGGCTCAAGAGATCCTCTCACCTCAGCCTCTCTAGTAGCTGGGATTACAGTGGCCCACCACAACGCCTGTGTAGTTTTTCTATTTTTTGTACAGATGGGATCTTGCTCTTGCTCAGTCTGTTCTACACATCCTCAGCTTAAGGGATCTCCCCACCTTGATCTCCCGGAGAGCTAGGATTATTAGGCGTGAGCCACTGCACCTGGCATTTTTTTTTTTTTTTCATAGAGAGACAGTGTCTTGATCTGTCCCCCAGGTCCAGTACAGGGGTGTAATCATAGATCATTGTAGCCTCAAACTCCTGGGGTCAAGTGACCCTTTCACTTCATTTTTTTAAAATTAAATCATAGCTGTGTACATTAATGCAATTATAGGGTATGATGTGCTGTGCTGGTTTTATATCCAATTTGAAATACTTTGATCAAGTTTGAGCCTCTCACTTCAGTGTGAACCTGGTTACTCTCAGCCTTCTGAGTAACTGGGATTATAGGGAGGTACCACCATGGCCAGCTAATCCTTAGGTTTATTTATTTATTTTTTGACTGGGGCTGGGTTTGAGCCCGCCACCTCCTGCATATGAAGCCGGTGCCCTACCCTTTTGAGCCACAGGTGCCGCCCTATTTATTTATTTTGGAGAGACTGGGTCTTGCTATGTTGTCCAGGCTGGTCTTGAGCTCCTGGTCTCCTTCACACAAACCTTCAAAGGAAGTGAATCTGATGGGTGTGGGGTAGTCACCACTGTGCATTTTGGACAAAGATTTCCAGCCAGGCCACGTCCTAGAAGGCTGCTCTCCCATCAAGGGTGCTTGTATTTTCCAGATAGGGGGGTGGGGGTTCCATCAAGGTGATTGGGGGGGCAAGATCATAGAGCTGCCTCTGGCTAAGGAACAGCCCCCGGATGCCATGTCACTGGGAGCTGTGAGCGTGTTGCAGAAGCCTGGAGCACAGTAGCACCCCTTGAACACAGCACAGCCTTTCCTCTAGAGAGCTGGGTAGCCCATGTTTTCACCTTCACGGCTTTCTAGTTTCTGTTACAACTACTCAACTCTGTCCTTAGGTCAAGAAAGCCACCACAGACAATGTAGAAGCACATGGCTGTGCTCCAATAAAACTTTATTTATGGAAACAGGCAGCGGGCCAGGTTTGGCCTGAGGACCATCGTTTGCCAGCCTCCGACTCGACTCTGGCCTCCAGATCACAGGCTTTGAATTTGAATGCCTTAGCTCTGCATCGTTCTTACTTGTAACTTGGGCAAGTAAATTAAAATTCCACGCCTCAGTTTTCTCACTTGTCAAATGGAGATAAAAATAGCTTCTTTTATTAGAAGTGTTGGATGATGTCATTTACACAAAGAATACAAAGTGCAAAGTTACATCTCAATAAAGGCTAGTTTGTTTCCTGGGCTCCTTATGCACGCTTACAAAGGACGTGGTTGGGAGAGGGTTCTAGAGCTGAGGCCCCTGGAGAGGAGATATTTTTGTGATGCTTTTGGCTTTTCAGTTTCATAGTTAGCTTTGCTCTGCTGGCAGACGCATCAGAGCTTCACCAGTCACTTTGTGGTTTTCTCCCTTCCGTGTCGAGGACGCCGTCAACATTGCCATGTTAAACATGGGATTTGCCTTTAAGTAGTTTACTCGCACGAATTTCTCTGGAATCATTTCCAATCCTTTCAGAGGGGGGACTGTGCATTTTAATTCTGCCTAATCTGTTAGTGCATATTTTTGGCCCAAGCAAGATGAGACATTAGTATACCACACGACCTATATATCAAAACGTGCGACTTGACTTTCATAGTTAACACATGCTAGAGTTCACGGAGGGCACTAGAGGGGGACTTGGAATCTGGGAAGGGACACAGGGTCCCCCGATGGTAAGATCTGTGTTCCTGCCTGGCTTATGGAGTTCCACAGTCAGTGTTCAGATTAATGGTGGCACCCACAGAAAACGTGTAATGCAAATAAGTTTATAGCCTATCTGCTGTATACCACGATTCCAGCGTAGGGAATATAAACATGGCATTTTTAATGTATTATTTTTTGAAAGGGAACATTTGTTTAAAGAAAATAATTTTTCTTGGGTTATGGCTCATACCACGTTTGGTATTTAAGCTTTGAAAAATTGAGTACAAAAGCAATTGACGAGTCCATCAAAAGGAAGGCGTGTCTGATTTTAGGAGCAGCCCAGGTCCATATCCATATCCCTGCGATCCAGCCAAGAACTTTCCCTTGGTCTCCTTGGGGGCAGGAGACAGGTCAGCAGTGGGTGACATTCTGGGACAGGACCCTGCTTGACCTGCAGTGACCTACACCAGGCAATGACAAACCACCACTCGTGGGCCAGACACAGAATGCATCTCTTTGGGTATGGCCTACAAGCACCAAATAGTTTCTGCATTTTAAGTGGTCATAAAAAAAAACAAACAGAAGAAATACTATTTTGTGATACATGAAAATTATATGGAATTTAGATTTCGACATCCATAAATTAGGTTTTGGATTCCATGAATAAAAAAGTTACAGAGGTTTGTTTTTTTTTCTCCTCTTATATAAGCACCTCCATAATAGCCTTGGTTTCGCCTCTTGGCCCACAAAGCCTAAATTATTTACTGTCTGGCCCTTTACGAAAAAAAGCTTGCCAACTTCTGACATACAGCAATGATTTTCAGTCTTTTTTTTTTTGCTTCCAAATTCTTTCATTAAACCAAGTCCCTCGAGGGAAGCCTGGTTTACAAAATAGATAAACAGTGCATTTCTCTGGAGCAAGAGGCTGTGGTCTCTGCCTGGCTGACCTCAACCCCGGCCTCACTTCCACACCTCACCTCCTGGGGATAAGGCTGCCTTCGTCCACAAAGTGCTTGGTCTCAGGCTTGCAAACACCCCTCTGCAGTCCCTTTTTTGCTATTCCAAAATCCAAAGAGCTCTTAAAAATACAGTCATTTTTTGTGTGTGTGTTGTATGTGAATTGCAAACTTACTTGGTGCCAAAACTCAACCCGCCCTTCAGTGTCCCTGTTTCTCCTCTCCAGTGAGAATGATTATATTTTCACCAAGGAAATAGAAATGTCTTTGTGACAGGACGTTACCCCAAACCCGTCTGGGGCCTGTGTTATATAACATGTGGTCTGCACACACCCTGCCTTTCTAACGGGGGATAGATAATCTGGAGTACTGAAGCTCATCTACACCCAAGGGTAAATGGGGTAAATGGGGTAGATAGGCTCTTGCCCCAGAGGCCTCAGGTTTCCGTCACCTCTGCACAGCGGGCGTCCCTTTGTCCGCTGGCACCCAGGATGGCGGCACAGCCCCTGCTGATTCCCAGCTGTGCTGTGTGAGTGCCCCAGTGCTCACCCACCCTCCCTGCCCTGTGTTTGTCCCACAGTGTCCTCTAGCCCTGGCCCTGTGGCCTTGTAGTGTGGCACTGTGCCTTCCTGGGGTCTTAGCTGGAGGAAATGGGGGAGTTGGGGTTCCCTTCCCCCAGGGAGAGCAGAGCAGTGTTGCTCTTCTGCCGCGCCCCAGGAAGAGCATCATTTGGGTTGTGACTCTAATGGACAACTGGGCCCAGACGTGACATTTTGTGTTCCTGTCATAGGGCTGGTGAGATATCACCAAGGGACCCCAGTGGTCTTGAGCCTGGACCCTGAGGCCAGCTGTGTCCCTCGACCCCTCTTCTCTACCCCAGGGATCTGGCTCCCCCAGCTACAGAGCTATCATTTGTTTGTTCCTTAAGAGTCACTGCAGGATGGGGACAGGCCCTGCCTTTATACATTCTCAGAGTCCATGGTGACAAGGCAGTGCTCTGGTTCTAAGCCCCATGGGCCCATGGGTGGGCACAGGGGAGAGGAACCGTCAGTGTGAGCAGTGCTAGAGTCCAACTGCAGGGGGTCAAACAGTGCCTCTCCCAAATTCATGTCCACACAGAAGGTGACCTTATTTGTTAAGAGGGTCTTTGTTGGTATAATTAGTTAAGAATTTTAAGATGAAATTACATGGATTTAGGGTGGGCCTAATCCCATGACTGTCATCCTTATGAGAAGAGGATGGGGCCTGGCCTGATGGCCACACCTCCTGTCCCAGCTCCTTGGAGGCCTGAGGTGGGAGCAGTTTGAGGCCAGACTGAGCAACAGAGCAAGACCCCTCTCTTTAACAAATTAAATAAATAAAAGGAGAAGAGGAGTAGGCAGAGGGCAACACAGAGAAGATGATGTGGGGATGGAGGCAGAGATGGGAGCGATGTGTCTCCAGGCCCTGGGACACCACGGATTGGATTAGGGTCATCCAGCAGGCACTGGGAGAGCGGCCTGGTGTGGTGTCCCCCTCGGAGCCGGAGAGAAGAGCTACCCCTGCCAACGCCTCGGTCCCGACTTCTGTGCTTTGATTCGGGCAACCTGAGCAAATGGACACACCTGGCTTCCCCGAGGGAGTCCATAAGTCAGTGTTTTTCCACCTTTTTGTTTCATAGCACACTTAAACCTGTAGTTAGACTTCCACAGCACACTTAAATGATGTTGGTCCAAAAGAAGAAAAGTAGAAAAAGGAATATACTTACTGTACTTTGAATTTCTATTGAAAATAATTTAAGTAGTGATCTCTCAGTTTTCACAGCACACCTAAGTTCCTCTCACAGTATGTTGTAGCACACTGGTTGAAAATCGCTGCCTTAATTTATTATTATGTTTTCTTCTTGAGACACAGTTTCACGCTGTCACCCAGGGTAGAGAGCCATGGCACATGATAGCCACAGGAACCTCAAACTCTTGGGCTTGAGCAATCAATCCTTTTGCCTCAGTCTACCAAGTAGCTGGGACTACAGGCATGCACCACCACGCCTGGCTAGTGTTTTCTATTTTTAGTAGAGACGGGGTCTCACTCTTGCTCAGGCTGGTCTTGAACTCCTGAGCTCTAGCAGTCTACCTGCCTCTGCCTCCTAGAGTGCTGGGGTCACAGGCATCAGCCACTTTGCCTGGCCAAGGTTTTGTTCTTGTTCAACAGTCCCTGGAGGTCTCAGGGACCTCCAGCTGTTGTTCCAGAGTACAGATCTCAGAATCTGCAGTTGTTTATTCGTAAGTATTTACCAGGTGCCCACGAGGGACAGGTGGGGCTGGGTAGCCAATGCAGGTACAAGAATCTGTCTGAGACAGTGCCCTTAAGAAGATCCCTGACTTGTGGGGAGGACAGTGGGCCAGTGGGTCCATGTGGAGCTCTCTTAACAGCCGACGGTCGCTGAGATTGTAAATCAGATTGTTGTCTAGTCCCATATCCTTTGTCTCAAACTGGCAACATGTGATTGAGGGATCTCTCCGCCTGCTGGCCCCTGTGTCAGTGTGTTCATGATGTGGTTAGCCGCCCCTGCGCGCTGCCATGATTTTGCAGCCTGAGGCCCACGCTGCTCACCCCTGCTCACTATATCTCTCCGACATTGGCCTTCGGGACGGCAGCAGTGTCCCCCTTGTGCTGATGAAGATACCCTTAGCCAGTTGCAAGACTGTGGGATCAGCCTAAGTGCCCACCCCCTGGTGAGTGGATACAGAAAATTGGTATATATACACCATGGACTGCTACTGAGCCATAAAAAAGAACAAAATGCGGTCTTAGATGGAACTGGAAACCTTATCTTAAGTAAAGATACTTAGGGACAGAAAACCAAATAGCACGCGTTCTCCCTAATCAATGGTAGCTCAGCTCAGGGTTCGCAGGGGTGTACAGAGTGGTGTAATGGACACGGGGGACTCAGGATGGGGGTCGGTGGCAGGGAATTGAGGGAGGGAAAATTACCCATTGAATACAGTGTACACTATTTGGGTGACGGATACACTGAAAGCCCAGACTTTGGCACTACGCGACTCATCCCTGTGGCCAAAACCTACTTGAACCTCGAAATCTATCGAAATAAAAAAATGGAAAAAGAAAACACTGTGATCCACAAACCTGGAAATGAGAGAATACCAGTGACACTCGCCAAGACATTTCAGGGGAGCAGGTGAGCACAGTTCCCAGCAGGCAGTAAGTGCTCAATAAATGCCAGTGGGTGAGACTGTGCACTGCTGATGGTGTGTGCGCTTCTTTACCCACCTCTGCCTCCCTGTCCTCTGCCTCCCTCTCCATCCTTTCTCATCCTCAGAGCCTGCCCGCCTCACCCCGTCCCAGCCCTGACAATGAAGGTTGTCGCTGTAACCCTTACGATGAATAATTATTACGACATCATTGCTCAGATTGACCCAACGCGTAGAGGATGGAGTCAGGACTCGAACCCAGGTGGTCACCACTCGCCTTCCAACCCATTCAATAAGCCGAAAAAGCAGCATTCTTGGACAGTTTCAATTAACAGCCCTCTCTCCCTCACGGTGCCTTTTGAGGCAGACAAATGCCGCTGATAAAGCAAAAGCAAATGTTTTGGGTGAATTCCCCATAGCTACAGTAGATTTGGGGCTGAGAAATGGAATTCCTGTCATTGTTGACTGAAAAATACGGCTCTCCTAATAGAGTCCGGGTGCCGGAGCCGTCAGCCCCACCGCCCTGCAGACTTGAAGAATGGCGACGTCGGCCTAACATAATTTTGGTAACTCTGTCTGTTTCTGCCTCGGGTAGAAATAATTCAGATTTCACTCTCCATTTTCTTTAATGGGCTAAACAGCCACTTTGTAAAACCTGTATTTTATGAGACGTAATTCTGGATATTGTTTCAGCAGCATTTTTGAAAAGACAAACCTGAGCGAGGCGGGCGATTTCACTTAAGCGATTTTTAAGTTATTTGTAAAACGATCCGCTGTCTTTCTGACCCAGTTACTTTATAAAGCTACATTCTCTGGCACACATTAACTCAGCTTCTCTGTGTGTGGGCTAAATAAATACTCGGGGAACACTGATGGAGCCCTGCCTTGGGTAAATAATTCTCTTTCCACACATTGCCTAGTTTATAATGAGGAGTTTTCTTCGTGGTCTGAGCAACTGTAACATTCCATTGAAAACGAGACATAAATCCTTGAGGGAGGGAGATACGGAACCGGGGTTGGAGGAGGGGTGGTTTATTAAAAGGTGGGGGTGGTCAGGGTAAGCTTCTGCACCCCCCTCTCTCCTGACTATTCTCCAGCCCTTTAAAGTTTGGAAGCCCATTGATGGATTTAATTTATTGATCGATCAAGATGGGATTGTACTCTGTTGCCAGGACTAGGGTGCAGAGGCATCATCTGAGCCTGTTGCAGCCTCAAATTCCCAGGCTCAAGTGATCTTCCCACCTCTGCCTCTTAAGTAGCAGGGACTACAGGCACATACCACTAAGCCTGGATGCTATTTCCAATTTTTCTTTCTTTAAATAGAGTCTTGCTTTGTTGCTTAGGCTGGTCTCCAATGCTTGTCTTTAGTAAGCAATCCTCCTACCTCGGCCCCCCAAAGTGCTGGGATTACCTGTATGAGCCAGTGCACCCTGGTGAAAGCCTTCACTCTTGACCCAGGCTACATTCCACGGATGGATTTCCTGTGCGCATTGCTCTTCAGAAAGTGCCTCGTTTCCTCTAGGCACGTGGGAGAAGGTGACCAGGGTGGCTGGACCCGCTCCACTGTGGGTGTGACTTGGTGCTCTCTTTTCCACCTGTGTGAGAGGGTGGGCCAGTAGTGAACCTCAGCGTCCCCATGTGATAAGGAGATAGTCAAGTATCTTCCTGATCCTCGGAGGATCATGCGAAGTGCCTAGCTTGGTGTCGGGCCTGTAAGGAGATGGTCAGTTATTATTATGAGGGGTGGTCACATCATAGATGCTGATAACTTGCCACTTACAGCATATTTCATGTTCCTGCGCCATTTCAGCCTCCTTAGAGTTGTCTGTTGCTGCTCTCGAGAGGCTGGGAAGCTTGTGACTGGTCTAAGCTGTGACGCGTCTAGAATGGGATTCTACCTGCAACCCTGCCTTGATCTAAAGGCCGTGGTCTCCCTATCACAGTCTGTCTCCTTCAGATTGGTCAATTCACCATTCCTGGCCCTTTTGAGTAACTGTCTCTGGAAAGGATTAAGTGCGGGGATGCAATCCTGCAGGAAGCCCATTCCTTAGTCGCTGGACTCTCCAGAGCTTGGCCTTTAGAGCGGGGAGGCATCTCCACTTGGAGTTACAAGCTCTTGTGGGGTGAGGTAGGAGGGCCCAGAATGTACGTGTGGGCCTTATCCAGTAAATTTCATAGCAAATCAATCAATCAGTAAACACACATTGCTTTTTTTTTTCCCTTTGGAGTTTCATGTCTTCTTAAAATTAGCCATTCCTTTTATGAAATAAGACCATGTTCATTTAAAAAATGAAAACTATTCAAAAGCAGTAAAAAGAGAGTGATGGGGGAGGAAATCCCCTAATATTCATCTATTTTTAGCATTTTGGCACATATTCTTCTAGTACTTCTGAACGTACAGGTTGTTTTGTTTTATTTTGCTTTGTTGTATTGCAAAATCCATCTTAGGTTGAATTTCCCCCTTACCTCTGAAGTATTAATAATTCTGCTGCCACAATCTAAAAGCTTCAAAAGTTTCTGCTAATCCAGCAGTGATCATTACATATAGAGAAAATAGTTTCTTTTTTCTCTATCGCATACGAACACCCCTATGTCAGTCTAGATGGTCCCACGCAAGGCTTGGAATGGATGCCTGATAGTGGCCCAGAGAGATGGACCCCAGCCCAGTTCATCCTCCTCCTCTCACCTGGATTTTTAGGTTGTTACTCTTTTCAGGCGTCATTTCCATGGCCATGAACATCATGGTTCCAAAGCATTTTTCCCCTTTAAGGTTTCCTTTCTGTGGGATTGATTCGCCAGAAGTAGAATTTCCAGGTCAAAGGTACAGAGGCTTGGGAACTCCTGATACATATTAACTTGGGCCAGAAATCCACCATGTAATTGAGAGTACCTGGAGCTTGGCCGGAGAGCAGGGAGAGGACAGGCATAAGTGGGCTTTTTGATTGGAAGTGTTGAGATAGGAACTTACTCTCAGTGGGCCCTAATAGCCAGCTTATTTTATTTTAAAAGTCAAGTGAATTTTATGCTCCACTAATGTGTGCGTCTTCAGAGACAAGCAGGAGCGGAGAGGATATTTGTCATCCCATAGAATGCCGTGACACAGAATCGGTCCCGAGGCTTCTGAAAGGAGTTCCAAATTTGGATGCTCCCTAAGTCTGCGCTTGAGCACAGCACCCATCACATTCTTCCTCCACAATGGCCACGTCCTAAGTGCCAGGACGCTCCCGGGTCATAATTAACCTTCTGCAAAAGAAGTGGGAAGAAAGGCAGGCAAAGGCCCTCTCTGCTCCAAAAAGGAGAACAAGAGGAGGGGGGATTCTCGTACTTCTGAAACTTCTGCTCTCATCTTTTCCATATTAAGAAACATCCAAAGAATACGATGTGCAGACATCTCATTCTCCCCAAATTGAAAGACTCCACACTTTTGCCTTATAGATTATCTGTCCCCCGCCCCCCTTCTTTATCTTGGCTAATTTGAGGCATCTGTGTGTTATTCTTAAGACTCAGGTCAAAGGACTACATCTCTCTGTTGCCACTGAAACATTGCATTTGTACGGGAGGACTACTTAATGGCACAATTTGCTATTACATGGAATTAAATAAAACTCACTTGTATCACATACCCTGAAACCAAACAGCTGCCTATGGAACAAGCCTTATGGAATCCAATGTTCACTGGCCTCACGCACATCCTGACATTCCAAAGGCCTTCCACCCTTTTGTCCTGAGAGTAACCACTACCCTGTTTTTGAAGGTACTTGTTCTGCTAATTTATTCTTTAAATAAGATGGGGGGGGGGAAGTCGTGGTCTCTTCATAAAACAGTTAACAGGAAGGCTGAGGCATCTTTGAGTATCTTGTCTCTCCCCTCCCCCCCCCACCACCCGGCCAGTGCTTGGAGTGGCTCCATCCATCACTGCTCTTCGTGTATTATAGCTGCTTTTTATGTCAGTAAAACCCTCTTCCATCAAGCTGGTGAAGCAGAGTCAGGGAACAAGATGAATAGCACACGGTCTTCTGGGGCGTGGAAAGGGCTTTGCTTTTAAGTGCCCATGTTGATTTCTTAATATTTTCAAACTTCCTCTTCCGAAGCTGGTTTTTCTCTGACCATCACTCATGGGTCTGTTCTTTTAACCTTGTTGGGGGTGGCGGCCGGTGGGGGGAGTCATGGGTGGCTAAAAGTGCCAGCCATTGATCAGCCAACAAGTGGTGTCCGTTATCTCTGCCCTGGGCCCCTAGAAAGGGAAATGAATCACAGGACCTGGCAGCCATTTTTGTGGCCACAGGAATGCAAGACGTCCTGTTCCCAGTCAGCCCGTAGTGACACTGGTCTGCACCGTCGGCGTCTCTTGTGGGGAGGTGTCATCATGCCGTGGTTTTCATCAATGTGTATTTCAGCATTGGTTGGTTTCATATTTGCTGCCTAGCAATCGGCAGGATCTCTGCCCTTCCCCAGCCTCCCTTTTGGGGTTCCTGCCTTCAGGAATATCTGCTGAGTGAGCACAGTGTGCAGAACTGTGGGGTGCCAAGAGGGAGTGCAGCGGATACAGAGCACCCCGGGTTCTGTATGGGATAAGATGTTTCCACCGACTTTGTTTAGAGTTGCTGAGCATGTTGGTGATAAAAACCAGTTGAACTTTGGTCAGTTTTAATAATGTTTTGAAATTCTCTGAACAGAGCTCTGATTTGTGCCTATACTCTCCGTGGACCTGGCTTCCATTGCTACTACCCACTTTTTACACCACGGGTGCACAAAGTGACACTGGGGACTCTGGAGCACTTGGTGTTTCTAAAGATGCTCTCCCAGTTCTGAAAGAGCTTACAGCCATTAGCCAGGTGTTGTGGCGGGCACCTGTAGTCCCAGCTGCTTGGGAGGCTGAGGCAAGAGAATCGCCTAAACCCAGGAGTTGGAGGTTGCTGTGAGCTGTGATGTTATAGCACTCTACTGAGGGCAATAAGGTGAAACTCTGTCTCTAAAAAAACAAACCAAAAAAAAGTTAAAAAAAAAAAAAAAAAGCTTACAGCCCAAGAGGGAGGTTGTTCATGAGCGTAGAGGACAGCAGTGTCAGCTGGGCCCAGATTGCAGCATGAACCTGCATCCCCTTCAGCCGTGTGTTGCATCAGCTCAAACCCTCATCCTGCGCCCTCTCTTGCCCACCCCAGGGAAGTACACGGTCTGCTCTGACTCCACTCCTGTGTCTGTGGCCTTGGGTCAGTCCCTGCAGCACCTTGCTGCCAGGGGACGCTCTGCTGGGCTGCACTGTGCCCACTGGATGTGGTTTCTTCCTGCTTCCTCACCTTCTCATCATATCCCCCCCCCCAACAATGATGGGGGGGTTGTACTGTCCCAAAGGCATGGGGACACTGGACACCTAGGCAGAAGCCATGTGCATGTGGCGCCTTGGCCATCCATAGCTTTCCGAAGAGGAGATTGAAGCTCATACTGCCCAAGGCGAGGGCATTCATTACATAGATATACACAGAGTCCCGGCTTGTCATGGAGTGCTGCTGCTCCTTCCTCTCGCTAATCCAGTGTCTGCTGTGGGCACAGGGCCCGGGACTCCAGGCTCTATGTAGACTGCATCATTTAGTCCCCACAAGAACACTCTGTCAATATGCCCTGTTTGACAGAAGAGACAGCATGGACAGGTTGGGTCCCCCTCCCAAGGTCTGGGATCCAGGGTGGTGGTGGAAATGTTAGGATTTGAACCCGGAAGGTTTATCCCTATAGCTCCGGGCAGAGCTGTGTGGCCTCACAGACATCAAGGGTGCTTTCTCCTCCCTTCTCTCCGGTTGCCTCCTGCCCCTGCCTTCCAAAGAGGACAGTGAACTCAGACCGCCCAAGGCATGGGCGTTCATCACATGGCCAGAATGCCCCCTGCCATTCCCGCTGTGTATCTCAGGGCGTGGTGAAGGTGCCTGTCTCCACTGCACCCTGCATTAGCCTCTGGACTGGGTTTCTTCTTACATTTTAAATGTAAATCTCGGGTCCCCTTGATCCCCTTAATTTTTAACGTGTGACTCAGAGACCAGGCGTGTCTGGGGAGAAGCCTGGGCTGTTTTCAGTATGTAGATGAGAAGGCACTTCATTTGGGGCTCGACTTGGTCAACTGTGCAAGTGAGGGGAGATCAGAACATGTAAAATGTTTCCATCTAAGCATGGTTGAGCTGAAATGATCATTTCAATGACATCTGGGACTTGACTACTTGTATTTATGCGACCCCTTTCTTCCCAAGAATTGAAAACCGCAGGCTAGAATGTGGCTTTTGAATGCTGTACGTTCCACAAATGTTTAAAAAGCAGAGAAGGCTGTGAGGTGGGGGCCAGGGCCTGGGTGGAGAAAGGGCAACAGAAGGGGAAATGGGAGGAAGGGGAGGGGACGGCAAAGGGAACTCAGAAAGTAATAAAGCCCTGCAGTAATCAGAGGGCGGAGGCCACGTCCCCAGGGAGCAGCTTGAACATGAAGTGATTCAAACCCACCCCGGACCCATGTTCATAATCATTACCTTCACCTGTATGTAGCGCCCTGGCTCTGTGACCTTGGCAGCCCAGTGCCCCTCTCCAAGATCCATTTCCTCATTGGGATAATGGCAGCAATCTCTAATTTCTAGGGCTGTGTGGGAATCAAACGAGAAGGAGAAAACAGACCGGAGTGTGTACACACAGTCCATCTGGCATGCGCTTGTGACTTTGCTCTTGAGCACGATGCCTGGATTTGATTCTCATCTCCATTCTAGCTGTGTCACTTTGGGCACTAACTTCACCGTCGAGGGCCTTTGTTTCCTCCTCTGTAACAGAAGGATAACAAGTAACGTTTAGTTGGCTCCATTAAGTGAGCCAGTCTCTTTGATGAGTCTGGCGATGTCCAGTACCTGACAGATAGGAGCGGCCAGGCTGGAAGGATTACGGGTCAGGTACCTACATTGTGCCTGGCAGGAGGGGAGAGGCACAGAGGCCGCCACGGAGGCAGCTTGGATGGATGGAGTAACTTCCCTGAGGTCACGCAGTTCTGGCCCTTGCCATCTGGCGTGGCTGCACCACCTGTTTTAAGGAGGAGGCAGGAGCCTACTTTTATGTGTTGCCCAGTTTCCATTCCAAGGTAGTGTTTCATGGCACCTCATCAGAGTATCTCCTTCTGGGGCTTGAGAAATAGAAAGTGCTCAATAAATGCTAGTTCTTCCCCTCATTTGGGGAAATCTCAGGCTCCCTCATTTTCCCTTTGCTTTGGTTAATTTGTAAGTTTTAGCTTTTGCCCTTTCTGTGGCCTTGGTTCCTTGCAGTCAGCTGCTTATCACAAAGCGTTACCTGTTCCACTTTGTACAGGTGCCAGGCCTCCCCTCCTCCTTCCTATCCAACAATAAATAGATGAGGAACCAGAAGGTCTCCATCAAATCAGCCTCTATGGCTGCAGAACTATTCCAACTAACTTCGTTCTAAAAGCCACCTAAAATATATTTCCTTGCATCCAACGTGATCCAAAAGCATTTCCATGGAATGCCAGTGCTCTGGGGACCCAGGGTGTCCTTGGCCAGTTCCTTGCTTGCTAATTTGTCCAGCAGATGATTGGCGTGGTGCAGATGTAGACGTCGTAATTCTATTTTTAAAGGATTAGTCAGTCTCCATCCACCTCCCTTCTGTGAGGGTTAGTGAAGGAGAAGCTGGAAATTAATGGCCAAGGAAGGTTTGGGGTTATGTGTGGATTCCTTTTAACCACGCTCTGTCTTTCCCCCATTAGCATGGTTAATTAAGAGTTGTCAATACATCTTTGCTGGAGTATTTGATTATTTTTTCAGCAGGGAAGATTAGAATGAAGTCTTCAGATCTGGCAAGTGCCTTGGGACTTGTAGAGTAAATTGCAGGTTAAGCCCTCATTTTGATCTCTGGGACGAGAGCAAGCACCGTTTCATTGATGTGTCATCCGCTATGATCTGAGGGAGCACACAGAGGTGCCCTTTGGGGACAGAGGGGTCTGGCTCCTGTCTCCCATAGTGAAAGGGTTTTATTGCTTGAGGTATGCAGGTGAACACACCGCAGACTGGATGGAGCTAGAATTGGTGGAAACTTACTGATTTATGTTTTAAAAACGATCTATGGCACACACTTATTTTTGTATATATGGAGATGTGTGTGTGTGTGAGAGAACAGGTAACAGAAAGGAGTTACCATTGACAAGTTAGCTTTGTAAACACCTTGATTTATGATTTGTTAAAATGTCTGTGTAGGAGTACGCACACACATACCTCCACGTGAACAAAAATACCTTCTGAATCATCCTCGCCTCCCAGACAAGCACTCCAGCTAACCCTTTCCCCAAATGGCAAATGACTGTACCCTTCAGGCATCTCTTTTAGCATTTGTGTTGACAGTGGCCTTTATTTTCCCTTCTACTTTAGGGCACTCAAGTTCTGGAATACATCTTACCCACAATTAATTATGTCTGGAGATTGCCAGGAGAGGTAGACTAGCTTTTATTATTTTAGCCACTAAATGTACCTCCAGATAACACCACACGTATTTACAGTGACGAGCTTTGTATTATTTATAGGATTATAACAAATCATCAAAACCAACCCAAAAAGGGTCTCTTAGACCAACATCCTTATTTCTTTTTCCCCGTACGTCTTCGAGGCATTATGCATGCGTTGTGAGTGGCGACAAGGAGTAAAGGTCGGTTGGGAACAACACAGATTGGAAAATTACACCATTTGTTTAAACAACATTCATTATTGATTATTCAGCACAGGGGCTGATAGAAACGCAAATAGTGGCAGTAATATCATCTATTTATGTAGGCCCTCGATAAATGTCGGACGGTGCCCTCTGTTTAGATGGGAATAATTGTTCAAAATTTCCAGCTCTCTTTTGGAAGAGAGTAAAGATGAACTTGGCATCCACTTCCTTTGTGTACTTCTGTGTCCACTTTCTTTGTGTCTAATCCTCATGAGATGCCTGTTATTCTCCCTGTATCACAGAAGAGGGAAAATTAGGGTTTAGACTGATTAAGTCATTTGCTTGAAGTCACACTCCTAGGATTGGTACTTATTCTTTTCAACACTGTTAGCATGTCTGAAATTAGTGATTCAGGGTGTGGTGGCTCACGCCTGTAATCCTACCAGTCTGGGAGGCCCAGGCAGGTGGATCACTTCAGCTCAGGAGTTCAAGACCAGCCTGAACAAAAGTGAGACCCTGTCTCTACTAAAAACAGAAAAATTACCTGCGTGTTATGGCGGGTGCCTGTAGTCCCAGCTACTCGGGAGGCTGAGGCAAGAGGATCGCCTGAGCCCAAGAGTTTGAAGTTGCTGTGAGCTGTGACACCACATCACTCTACTCAGGTGACAGAGTGAGACTGTCTCAAAAACAAATCCTAATAATTCATTAACAACAATGATGATAATATTATTAAATATAATATGTCTTAACTCTTATTTTGCCTGGCCCTGTTCAAAGTGTTCTGTGTGAGTTTTGAATCTCTACTTTCACAGGAACTGTAAGAACAGATGTTATTATCATGTTGTTTTATAGTCGAGGAAACCGAGGCATAAAGGGATTACATTCCCTGCTGGAGACCACAGGGTGAGTGAGCAGCAGAACTGGATCACGGGCCACATCACTGCGCCCCTGGGTCTACCAGAAGGGTCACACTTCTGTGCTTTCCAGCACCTCCTCCTCATGACCCACAGAAGCTGTGATGCTACAGACATACTTGAACAATGTCGGTTCCATAGTTGGTTCAAATCTGTCTTCAGGCTTGGCGCCTGTGGCTTAATCGGCTAAGGCGCCAGCCACGTACACCTAAGGTGGCGGGTTTGAATCCCCAGCCCGGGTCTGCCAAACAACAATGATGGCTGCAACCAAAAAATGGCCGGGTGTTGTGGTGGGCGCCTGTGGTCCCAGCTACTTGGGAGGTGGAGGCAGGAGACTCGCTTGAGCCCAGGAGTTGGAGGTTGCTGTGAGCTGTGATGCCAT